>JAGRRI010844179.1:0-10318 GCA_018584345.1 Thuja plicata | reverse complement strand
TAATACATTATATATTTTAGAATATATAATAATTATATATTATAATATTGTTAAAATATATTGTAATTAAAATTTGTAAACAATAAAATATAATAATAAAATATTAAATAGAGTATCTCATAAAAATGGTTAAAAAAATTTCGAATAACAAATTTGGTGAAGCAAAAAATAGTGACTTAAGATTGAAATGGTGCACAACCGAACAACTACAATAAGTATTTAAATAAATCTTAAAAAATTAAAAATATGTGTTATCAAATTTCTTAAAAAATAAATTAAGTCTCCATATAACTATTTTTAACCTTAAAATTCTCCTATTATATATTAACATATCATCGCGTATTCTCTCGTTCCGGCGGGAAAAAGGAACGAACAGCAAAACCCTTCTCCCTTACAAAATCAAAACTACGAAATAATATGTAGTATAGTTTTTCGCGGTTCGAATCCCGACGCGCTGAAACCCAAAACCCCGGGCTTACGTCCGCTCGGGTTCGAATCACTTCCCTTTCTCTCACCTCTAAATGTTGAGGGTTCCCATCCTGCACTCCATTACAACCATTCGTACTCCTCTTACTTGCAAAGTAATCTCGGCCCTAAATCCCACTGTCATATCAGCGTTTTCTTGCAGAGGAAACCGTGCTTTCATGAGCGCCAAACCAATGGCCGGGAAGAGCGTGGCGGACGTTCTCATGGGAGCCGCCAGGGCGGCCGCGGAGAAAAAGGGCCGCCCGCCATTAAAACACCAGGCTAAAGCAGAAGAGGCAAAGAAAGCCGTTATAGCCGAAGAAGCTTCGCAGAATAAAAATATTGCTCCCCCTTCTGTGGATGATAAAATTGCGCTGCTTACAAAGAAAGCGGTGGACTTCGACCCGAGGGCGGCTGCATTCTGGAAAGACGGTGAGAATGTACCATTTTTGTTCCTTGCTCGCGCACTCGATTTGATTTCCAACGAGTCCGGCAGAATTGCCATCACGGAAATTTTGTGCAATGCGTTTCGAACCGTGATGGCCACTACGCCTGGGGATTTGTTGCCCGTGGTTTATTTATCGGCGAATAAGGTGGCGCCTGCTCACGAAGGGGTGGAGCTTGGAATTGGTGACGCTGCCATTATTAAGGCCCTTGCTGAGGCCTTTGGGAGAAAGGAAGACCAAGTCAAGAGCCAGATGAAGGTAAGCCGTTACAAGATAAGATTTATCTAGAAATTAAATGAAAAGAGGGTTGGTGCGGCTTCTTCACCCTTAAGCAACGAATGCAAATCAGCGAGGCATAGCTCTCAAACACGTTCAGTGTTTTAATGCTTTTTCGTTATCTGTCAAATTATGCTTGTTGAGGTAATGTCGTCTGGAATGATTGTGTACGAAGAAAAATTGGGGGTTAAGGTAATATGCATTTGCACGAATGGGCTGGAGGATGTTGATTACTTCACCTATAAATGAATTAAATTTTTTATCTACTTCTTCCAAATGGATTCAATTTTTATCTATCTTGTGTAATAGTTTTGGATGACCACCTTGGCATGTGCATTATCTTTTATAGGCAACACATTGGTTTTTTCTCCTCACCACCATGAGTAAAATCATGACTAAAGGCTTTGACACTTCAACAAATTTAAGTTGCACTTAAAAGTTAAAAATATAAAGAAAAATGAACAATATCCAATAATTTCAATTTAGAAAAATTGAACATAAGGATATAATTTAAGATTAAATGTAAAGAAAAATGAACAATATCCAATAGTTAGAATTTAGAAAAACCGAACTTAAAGGATCTAATTAAGATTTGTTTAGAACTTTGAAGTTACCTTTATCTCATAAGCGCTCTTTGCAAAGATCATCATCAAAAAATGCCTTGTGATCCTTTCTCCATCTGTCTTCTTCAAGTAAGAATAGTTTGCCCGTCTTTGGCTCACAAACATGTGTTATAAAGGTGTTAACAAGCCATAATTGCTTTGCCAGGTGATAAAGTTTAATGCAAACTATGTGGCACTCGTTTGTTTAACTCCTCTCCCTTGGTGTGCTCTCTCATCATTCTAAGCACTCAAGGATGATTGTAAATTGTGATGCTCTTGGTGTTTTCAACCATAGATTTCACTCAATCAAGTTTGCTTGTGTTCGTCAATAGATGATCAAAACAATTGGCCATATAAGGAAGGGGTAGATTAAGGTGTTTATGCCTCTTCTCAAGTTGAAATATCCTTTCTAATAGATTCAACCCAAAGGCATGTAATTGCATATACTAACTTAAATCAAATTAGAGATTTAATATAATAATAGAGTCTATCAGTTCTAGATGGAGCGTCTACAACGGTTGGCTTGGCCGCCAAGGGCGGGAAATGGTGATCACAACCAGCAGGGCTACTATCGAGCTGGTTTTTTGCCACAACAACGATGGCCTTTCAACAGAACGGGACATGATTCTTACAACACATTTATTCGTGAGTGGAATAACATCAGTTCAAGGAGTAATGGCTGGCATGGAGACAGAAGGAATGGAAGGAGGTGGGAGAATAGGCAACGAACGACGGTGGGCAACAATGACCCTCTGCCCATCGAGAAAGGTTTCAAATTCCAACGCATTGCTGGAAAGCTCTGGAGAAAGAAACCCAATGACAGCCTGGAGTCGAACGGGACACCGACCCAAACACAAGACGAACATTTGGAGGTGAGTGATAATGTCGTTGTAGCCACATCTTATGCAACAGTAGTGCTCAGTAACCCCCAGTGGATAGAGAATATATCATTTTTGGAAGATAAAGCTGTAGTTTTAAAATGGCTAGGTCTGTGGCCATCATATAGCAAAATCAAACAGTGGTGTGTGCAGCAATGGCAAGGCTCCTTTATTCCAATGAAAACTATGCATAACGGATTTTACCTTATTATCTGCTCCACCAAGGAGGATAAAGACTAGATGCTTGGAAATTGCCCCTACATGATTGATGGAAAAGGTATCTACCTCAAGAAATGGACAATAAATTTTAACCCGGAGAAGGAAACCCCAATCTGGTTCAGACTGGAAAACTTGCCACAGAAATATTGGGGAGCAGAAACAATGCAGATATTAGGGGAGTTGTTGGGAAAATTTGTCAAATATGAGGAAGTCATTAATGCAATGAATTATGCAGTCACCCCTAGGATCCTTGTGTGGCGCCAAACTTGTTATGAGATGCCTACCCATATTATCATCCACACTAAAAATGGATACTAAAGATCAGGATGGAAGCAGGGACAATGGGAAAAGCACAGAGGAGTCAAGATTGGCGGGCATCCTATTACACTTGACAGAAGCCAAGGAATCTCTTCTCAGCCCAACTACAGACATGGAGGTCTCCAAGAAAATGGACTCCGAAATGAACGTATGTCAGGATCTTGCAGATAGAAGGCAGAAGGAGGAGATTGATAGATGTTTTATGATGGAATCTCATTTATGGGTAGAGGAACCACAAGTAGAAATGTCAACTCAAATGGTGTGCAAAACACCCTTCGATTTATCTCAGAGTAGATTCAAAGAAATGGGAAATAGGGACCAACAACAAGCAAATCTCTATGAAGAACATGCAAGTTTCCAAACAATAGAGGTGACTGATTCACCACAATGCATCATAAAGGAAGTAAGCCTAACCCACAACTCAGGTGGTGGTGACTTTATCCCTAATACATATCCCTCTTTAGACCCGAGTCTTGAAGCTAAGCTACAAATGGGTGATAACAGAGGGGCAAACCCTCAAGAGGAGGAACACCATGAAAGAAAAGAGTCTAAGATTAGTCCGATGGAGGAATGGAATGATGGTGCCAACAAAAGGGAGGCCAATGATGAAAGAATCTCTAATCCGTAACCTAGAAGGATCATTTGCAGATGCAAGGGATAATGGTGGGGACCTGATTGAATCTGACTCAATCTATAGCTCACAGAGCGAGGAGGGAGAAGAGGATGATTTGGGTGTTTATGCAACTCCAAACATTTTAGACCCAAGAGGTTTAGAACAATCAGATTCTATGATTGGCAAACCAAAGCTTGAAGAGAGAAGGAAAAGAGGAGCACGATCTAACAAAGAAAGATTAGAAATGGCTGGTTGTGCAGCAAACCAAACAAAACTGCTGAGATCGGGAAAAGGCATAGCCTTTTCCTGACAGCAATGAGGCTCCTTTCGTGGAATGGTAAGGGATGCAATGCCCCTGACAAGATTCGCTTGATCAAGAGGGGTCTGGATCAGGCGAAGGCGGAAATAGTGCTAATGCAAGAAACCAAGTTGAAAGAGAATGATAAAGATTTCTTTAGGAGACATTTTAGTAGATGGGAAGGTTTTTATTCTGACTCAAGAAGAGCCTCAGGAGGGCTTTGTGTTTTATGGGACAAAAGTGCTATTGATGTTCGACTTATAAGCCAATCTATTAATTGGCAGTGGATAGAAGTTACCTCCAAACAACATCTCTCAAATTTCTATGTCTTCAATATATATGGACCAAATAACTCTTCAGAAAAAAAGGAGTTGTGGGGAATTATTTCTGACTTTTTGGAATCACGGAGGGATGACATCTTTCTGTTAGGAGGTGATTTTAATGCTATTATGAGCCCAAGGGAAAAAAAGGGGGCAAAGGATGGACATGCAGCAGTCAAAGAGACTTTTCTGATTTTGTCTTGGATAATGGTTTAGTTGATCTTGATTTTAGGAAGGGGGATTTTACTTGGACTAGTAGAAGAAAGGGCTTCCTTAATATTGCTGAGAAACTGGATAGGTTCATGCAAGCAGGACAGTGGGATTAGTGCAATTGGCTATGCAATGCGAACATTCTCCCAACCACTGGGTCTGATCACTTTCCTATATGTTGCAACATTCAGGAAGACATTTCCCTTGAACGTTCACCTTTCAAGTTTGAATCAATGTGGTTGAGGGACGATGAATTCATATCTAGAGTTGCTGAATGGTGGACAAGTGCCCCTTATTGTGAAGGTAATAATTTTTTTATCTTCTTTAAATGTTTACAATTCCTAAAAGATCAATTAAAAATCTGCAACAAAGATTCTTTTAAAAATACCTTTGTTGAAAAACTGAACTTGGAAAACAACTTAGCTGCTTTAAACGACAAAATTATTGTTGATGGAATGAAAGAACAAACATATGAGGAGCAGGAGCTCCACAGAAGCTATAAAGAAATTTTGGCAAGGGAGGAGACTTTTTGGAAACAAAAGTCAAGAGAAAGATGGCTTAAAGAGGGGGACCGTAACACAAAATTCTTTCATAAATTTGTGAAATTGAGAAGAGCAAGGAATAGAATTTTCTCTATAAAGAATGCACAGGGTGACATAATCACAGATACATAGCAGATAAATTAGGAGGCTGTTAATTATTTTCAGAACATCTTTGTCAATAACCTAGGGGGGCTAAGGGGAACAGAGGATTTGTTAAATATAATTCCCAATAAATTAACTGAGGTCCAAAACAACAGTCTAATGGCCCCAATTTCAAAGGAGGAGGTAAGGAATGCTTTGTGTGGACTGGGGAGTGATAAAGCCCCGGGGCCAGATGGTTTTCCTGCAATATTCTTTCAAAAAACTTGGAATATTCTGGGAGAAGATCTTTGGGAGGTGGTGGAGTCCTGGAAAGGTGGGTTCGTATTGAAGGATTTCAACAATACTTTCATTTCTCTGATTCCAAAGAAGGGGGATAGTCAGACCTTTGATGACTTTAGACCTATTGCATTGTGCAACACCACATATAAGGTAATTGCTAAGCTGATAGCAAATAGGCTCAAGCCCCTACTTGAACATATTATATCCCCAGAACAGAGTGGTTTTGCACCCAATAGATCCATTTTCGAAGGGATCATAATTGCACATGAGGCCATGCACACAGTCAGACAAACAAATGTGGCTAAAACGATGATTAAATTGGATATCAAAAAGGCTTACGATCATGTAAATAGATCCTTCCTAACAGATGTGCTCAGGCGGTTTGGGTTCGGGGAGGAGTGGCTGAAGTGGATATCAAGCTGCATTAACACCCCTAGATTATCCATCCTGGTGAATGGAAGCCCGCAGGGTTTCTTTGAAACCTCAAGAGGTCTAAGACATGGAAACCCTATATCTCCCTTCCTCTTTATAATCATGGCTGAAGCTTTGGGGAGATTAATAGGCAACAAAAGACAAGGAGTTTGGAATGGCATATCTATCGAAGAAGGGTTGGAACCTACAACACATTTACAATTTGTAGATGATAACTACTTAATGGGGGATGCTTCAACTAGAGAGGCTAGGCTAATTAAATCCACTCTGGATAGATTTAGTGCAGCCTCGGGTCAGTGTGTAAACTGGAAGAAATCTGAAATCTATTTCTTTAACACAAATTTACATCAACAACGACAGTTATGCAAGATTCTGGAAATCAAATAGGGTAAACTGCCAGGAAAATATTTGGGGGTGCCACTCTTTGAGGGAATTTGCAAGCCTCACCTTTGGAAAGATCTAATGGATAGCTGCATTAAGAGAATGGATGGATGGAAGAGTAAATGGCTAACCTCAGCAAGGAGAATCCTTCTACTACAAACAATGATATTTGCAATCCCCATTTTCTTAATGAGCTGCCTTTGGATACCTAGTAAAGTCCTTAGCTTCATTGAAAAACGGATGAGAAAATTCTTCTGGAGTGGTAATGGTGAAGAGGACAAGTGGTCTTTGCTATCTTGGGACAAAATTTGTAATAACAAATCCAAAGGCGGAGCTGGGTTGAAGAATTGGAAGAGGATGAACCAAGCTCTAGGTGCCAAGCTAGTTTGGAGTATTTACAGTGACCCCCAAAGACTCTGGGTCAAGATAGTTAAGGCTAAATATTTGGATTCTAATGTAAATGAGAGAATTATGACTATTAGAAACCCCCCAAAGGGCTCAACAGTTTGGATTTTTATACTGGAATGTAGAAGCGTCATCACAGACCACATCTCTTGGCAAATTGGAGATGGTAAAAGAGCCTTCTTCTGGATGGATTCTTGGAATGGATATGAAACATTATAAAATACTAATAATTATGCGGAGGTGAGTAGAATTCTGAATGAAAGATGGGGTGATAAGGTCTCAGACTACCTTGCTGTTAAGGACACTCCTTTTGGCCCTCAATGGGTTTGCCAGAGTTTGGAAAACTCTGGTTTAAATGATCATCAAAAGGGACTTATGGAGACCTTGTTTTTGTCTAGGAATGTGGTGAGAGCGTCCAAAGATCATAAAATAATCTGGTGTGCAGCAACAAATGGCTCCTATTCAGTAAAGTTGGGTTACAAAACTTTAGAGAATGAAGAGGCCTACAGGGGGTGGCCGGTTAAGCTATGCTGGGACAAGAATTGTTTACCAAAAGTAGACACCTTTGCATGGATGGCAGTGCATGGAAGGATCTTAATTGCAGAAAGAAGAAAATGGTTTGGTTATTGTGGGCCAACCAAATGTGTTCTATGTAACTCTGCCACTGAAGATGTGGATCACCTTTTGATTCAGTGCCCATATGCAAATGATTGTTGGCAAATGATCAAATCAAAATTGCACTAGATTGGACCGTTGCCCAATACAATTAAAATGATTTTTGAGTGCTGGCCCACACCAGTCAAAGCCATGGTCATGTCTCCTCTATGGAACATTTGCCCCTCTATCATCATATGAGAACTATGAAAGGAGAGGAGCAGGAGAATTTTTTAGGGGTAGGAGGAAACATTGGACAAAGTAAAGAGTAGAATCACTGCCTCAATAGAGGAAGTTATGAAAGCTGCACTTATGAATCAGAGGGGTGCTTTGGTCTACTTGGCAAGTGATAGGAAACTTCATGTTGAGTGGGCTAAACTGGATTTTGACTGGATTAAAATAAATTTTGATAGTGCCTCCAAAGGTAATCCCGATCCATCAGGAGCAGGAGTCATAGCCAGAGATTGGAATGGGAATATGATTGCATTTGCTGCTCATAAATTACATGATGGGATCAACAATGTGGCTGAGGTAAGGGCGACACTACTTGCTATCCAATTGGGCCTCAGACTAAAGGTTAAAATAATACATTTGGAAGGGGATTCACAGGTGATTGTGAATGCAATTAAAAATGGTGCTGCCAATGCATGACACTTTGCTAATATTGTGACAGAAATCAATTCTCTACTTCAGTCTTTCCAAAATTTTAGAATTAGTCATTTTAGGCGAGAAGGGAATCAAGTTGCTGATATTCTTTCAAAATGGGCCTCCACTTTAATTAATATGAATTAAATTCATTTTGAAGAATTTTCATTTGGGGTGTAGAAGTTTTAAGTTTTTAAATGGTCTAGCCGCAGGCTCTTTTTACACTTTAGGCTTTTTCAAATATAGCTGTTGGTCACCCTTTCACTTCAACAAAACTCGAATTAAAGGTGATGTCAGATTGGCGAGTGGATGTTTAAGTTAATCGTGCCCGCAATAATTGCAATGTCAGTTCTTAAAGAGTAATTAATAGCTACTCACGAAAGGAGAAAGATTGTGGTGGTGCCAAACAATATAATGTTTATGTTGGCAGGCTTGGCAGGTGCCGAGTAGAAAGGTGCAAACTTTGAGTTGAAGTTCTTGTCCGGAGTAATAACTACTTCTTCGACGCAACCATCGGGAAACACAAAAGGCAATTGTTTTTTCTCAAATTACAGTGTAGGGCAAGCAAAGACAGAGAAAAGACAGAGTTTGCTATGGAGGCCTCCTTTTTTGTGGACACTATGAAGCAACAAAAGTCTTTTAAGGGGCCCGTAAGTAAGGAGTGGATGTTGGGAATGCTAAATTTGAAGGAGGAAAGAGTAGCGTTCGTTGCAATTGAAGTCTTGGGCAGACAATTCCATGAAAGGAAATTGAAATGGAGGGCTAATGTGGATGTAATATCTATGGTGATAGCCTGGGCGTTGCAATTGGGTGAACCAAAAAGAGAGGTAAAGCGCGTGATAAAAGTAATGTTCGATAACAAATTGTTAATAGGCCTGGACTCAATCCTTGATTGGGTAGAACTTGGAATTGGCTTCGATTATCAGGAATGCTTTGAGGACGAGAATGATGGTAGGGTTTATGGCCGTGTCCCTTTCCTGAGGTGGTGGGGAAACGTGAATAAGGAGCTTCTAAGGTAGACATCGACAATAAATGGCGACTTTTGAAGGGTGAAGTTGAGAAGGCTAGGGTTAAAGCGGATGAGAAGCACAAAGCACTCTATGAAAATGCGCCCAGAAAGAAACGGGGACAGAGACGCAGCAAGGTAGGAAAGGAGTGATCAAGATGGCCCATTTTGTTAGTTTGAATTTTGAAATTTTGTGGATAATAGAAGCCAAAACTTTAATGAAATTTGCAGAAGTGTTGGACTTGAAAAATGTAAAGTTTTGAAAAACTCACGGGAATGCTATCGGAGATCAAGCATGATGAAGGCGCCTAGAGGAATGCGGAGAAGCTGGAATTTTGGCAGCAGTAGGAAAGAGGCACACAGAGAGCTGGTCTAGTGGGATGAACACGACTTCAACTTTTCTCTATAATTACTGTAAAGCAATTGTAATGTCCAATAGAAATTTCACTGACTGTTTTTATTAGTAGAAGTAGAGGACTGTGTTAGATTATGAAATCTGGTGGATGATAATCCCAGAACTGTTCGAAGTTATATGTAATATTTCATCTTGCTTATTAATAATACTTACCTGTTATAGATCAAAAAAAAATAATAGAGTCTATCAATTTGTTCAAATGACCTTAATCGCAAACGTCTTATTTATGCAAAGTTCTTACTGTAAACAACTAGAATAAGACTGTATAAGAGCCAAGTATTATTGATAGAATTAAGCAATGATAAGGAAATACTTGAAAGATCGCTTCCAGTTTAATGCTTCTTACAATAAGCCCGCCAATAAATATGATTTCCCAGTCGGCTACCAATGGACGATCAACCACTGAAATCTTCCTCACTTGTAGCTGAGAATCCCTCATACACCTGCGATACCTTCCATACAAATTCAACTAACCAAATCTGACTTGCGATTTCTCTTCAAACGCTAATTCTCAAAGTTGCATAACTACCACAACAAGGTTGAAAATCTTGGTCTCTGCAAAAACTCGGCGAAAACATCGACACTTTTATCGAACATTTGAAAATATATAATTTCTTAAAATATTCTTAAAACCACACACATACACCAAATTTGTAGAATATATACTGATTTGAGATATCCACAAATATATTAATCAAAGTTTTGAGTTAAATACTTTAATACATAGCAATTAGAACTTAGCAGAAAACATAGAATCATTATCATATACCAAAAAACAAGTACGACATCTGAATAAAAATAAGTTCAATACA
>JAGRRI010841898.1:0-11609 GCA_018584345.1 Thuja plicata | reverse complement strand
TACACCCCCTACCCATATTCCCGGGCCAGATTAGGTATTAAGGAACCTCTTCTTCTTTCACCTTTCCTTCGTGGTTTCCTCCTTGCTTTACTACACTTTCTAAGCCGTCCTAATTGGTGCTTAACTCAACTATAAATGGTTGGTGGTCCTTTCTGTTGGTTCTTGATTGAGCCAACTGAACATAGACAAGAGTGAGTTGCTCTTCCGGCTGCTCCTCCTCATTCATCTAGAACAGAATAATAATGGGAGGAGAACCAATAAATCATTATAAACCACAGCTACGTGATGTCCTCCGAACTTACTCTCTTTATCATTAGCGAGCTATACCCCCCCATAGAATAGTAGGGCCGAAGGGAGAGAAGCAACCCCCTACAGATCGAAAGCCATACTCAGCAGATATAGTAGCGCATCTAGCAGTTCGAGATCGAATATCGGTGCTAGCTTTCCCACCAATACCAGTAGTTTCAGATCCTGTTTCATATCCAATTTCATATCCAATCGTATTTGATCCTACAGTAGCAGATCCGGATTAAGTTGACTCAGTTTATATTGTTGATCCACCAGCGGCAGAGGAAACAGTCATTTTACCCCTGAGATCATAACAAGGCGAACCATGAACATTCATGAACTCCAAATAACTCAAAATCACCCCCTGATCCAAGACAGGACGAAGCCAATCTTCAAAGGGGAAACCCTGTCACTTAATAGATTCCAATCACACCGATTTTATGGGCTGCCAGTCTTAAAGCTGTCTGCTCGATTAATGGCTTCTTAAATCGAATATCTTAGGTAATCGCCCGTGACAGTTGGATCTCTGTGCGGAGAGGTCCGTTCGTTTAGCCCCAAGGTATCCAAGGTTGGCTGCTTTCCTTATATGGTATTCTATGGATGGATCAATGATCTGGGCGGGGATGAATGACTAGCTTCTAGTCCGCTCTTGCTGTTCCTTGTCTGTTATCCTGTTTATTTATACGTCTGATCGCCTTTCTGCTCCGATGGCTAAGTGCCCCCGGTGGATATGCCGATTGTACCCGCTCCCGACCTACTAGCGTGTCTCTGTTTTAGCTTTCCGGCCCGCGGGTTACCCTTCGAAATTCTACCAGTATGTGCCCCTCGGTCGGTCCGCGTCCATATTTCCGCTCTACGTTGGTGAGGTAACTCTGCTCCTGAGACCAGGTAGTAGTGCCCTCATGTTGTGTTCAATCCAATAATGCCAATATGCCAATAATGGTTTCCCCACGGTGACCTTATATCTGAAACATGATGAGTGCTGTAGTACCGTTTACCCAGCCCTCGTCTTCACTGTATCTGATGGTTATCCGACTGACCGGCTACACCTACTATCTACTAAAGTCAAGGTGCCCGGGACCTATCTTTATTTGGTGATCTCTGGGCTATGAACTGCAGTGTATGCCTGCGAATACTGAATGTTGAGTTGATTGGTCCTGCCTATCCGCCCTATATTAGAAAGGGTGGACACCTGTTTGTCCGTTGATCGTATCAGTAGCTGTTAGCTGTTGTATGATCCATTGATAGCATCAGTAGCTCTGCATATAGTAGCTATGGCTATCTCTGTCCAAGGGTCTATCTCTAGGTCGCAGTGAGAGAGCAGCTATCGAGCCTACTATTATAAGGGAAGTGTGACGAATGATTGGCTTTCCTTCCCCTATAGAATTTGAAGGGAATAAGAGAGAATGTCCCCTACTATTCTAAAGGGCCCTACTATTCTAAAGGGCCCTACTATTCTAAAGGGGCCGGGGAAAGAAAGCTACCCGAGGTATTCGGTAGACCAGAGTTTCCCATTCATTAGAGGGTAGGGTATAAACACACAATTCTTCGGCTTCCGAATCAGGGCTTAAAAAAGCACTTTGCCGCCTCGGCGAATCGGATAAATGCTGCTTTAAAGCTATGGCCCTACAATTCTATGGGCACTACGGTTATGGAAGGAAGGCGCAGCTGTACCTCCATTCAGATAGTTACCCACAACTGTGAACTTTACCCGATCCCGATCGAATTTAGGGCACCTTGAAGCAGGTGTTTTATTGACCCATCTTTATTCAAAGCCATATATTCTATAGGCGCCGGGATAGCCGAGAAGGTGTCCTTTTCCTCTAATGATAGTCGCCGAAACCCTCTTAAGCAATGCCGGATATCTTATTTCAATATACAACCATTGAACTATAGCTATAATTGATCGATCTTGACCAACTATCTCCGGAACCCCTTTAGAATAGTCTGGGCCTATAGATAGTAGGGCCTATGCCATAGAATAGTAGGGGCCCGAATCATAGTTCCCGCGAGATTGATATGCAGCAGCACCTAAGTGCTGGCAGCAGCACACCCAGCACAAAAGTGCTGCAAGAGACGGATAATCGACGGATAAGAGACGGCCCATAGCCCTACTATTTGATAGGGAGGGGAGACGGCCCTCGGTAAGCAGAGACGGATAGACGGCCCCCTACTATCCGGAGAAGAGACGGCTTCCATTTCTTTCCTGTTGGCATGTTACGTATAGAATCTGGTCTATTTACCACTTTTAGAAAAGATAGTTGGCCCTTTACCCTTACTTATATAGAGGGGGGGGAGGGGGTAGGGGAAGAAAATTCACCCGCTTCCCTTCCCTCAGGTTCGAGAGACAGTTATTGAGCCATCCATTGGAGATCCGGCCCCTTACCCAAAACCATCTCACCCACCATCAGCGGCAGATCGAGATCCTACAGGTGCACATCCAGTAGCTACGTCCCTAGTCATTATAGGTGGGGGCAGAGCAAGCATACGAGCCAGGATCTTGAACGGAAATAACAGGAGCAAAGGTAGCAGCACCGGTGGAGAGAAAATATCCACTTAGACCTTAGGTTCGCCCTTACCCCCCTCCCCCCCCCAAAAATGATAGTTATGCCCCCCCTTTACCCCCCCTAGATAAGTTGTAGGGCTTATCTATAGGGGGGTAAGGGGGGCATTGCCAGTTACAGGGGCCCTTTTGATATAGTTGGGCGCGAGATCCATTACTGGTTGATTCAGTTGTTGACCTTGCCCATTAGAATAGTAGGGGCCCTACAATTATATGGGGTGCCGGATTCAATTGACCAAGTTTACCTATAGTTTAATATCCAGTTTTAGATCCTATAGGTGCGGGCCCCCTCCCCCTAAAATTCTATGGCTATGGCCCAGTCATAGATGCAGATCAAGACGAAGATCCAGTTCCGGTTGTTTCAGATTCTCTAGCTTTAGAGCCCCTACTATTCTAAAGGGGGCCCCCTACCCCCTACTATTTTAAGGGATAGGATCCAGGACCAGCATTCCCTGTTCCAACATTAGTATGTGCTCCTGGTAATGTTCCGACAAAAGCTATAGCTCCTAGGGATGATGCAGAGGCAAGAGCATTTGAGTTTCCTCGTCCGTTCGAAAGCCCATAGCATAACCTGTGAAAGATTCCGTTCCAATTTAAGCGCCCTACTATTATAAGGGGCCAGTCCCAGATCGAGATCCGGATTCAGTAGATGCCAGTGCAGTTCCAAAGTCTCTAGATGCCCTACTATTTTAAGGCCCTTAAAATAGTAGGGCAGATCATCCAGTTTAAGATCCTCCAGTTCATGCCCTTATAATAGTAGGGCCAGCGTCCTCACCAGCGGCAGATACTTTTTTAGATCCCCGGGTGCAGATATAGTTTACCAAATGACAGAGTCCTTAGCAGATGCAGTTCCGGAGCCCCCTACTATTCTAAAGGGCGGTTGATCCACCAGCATATAAGCCAGCAGTATCAAAGTAAGCAGGAGTAGAGACAGCATCTTAGCCCTACTATTATAAAGGGCCCCTACTATTCTAAAGGCCGGAGCCAGTTTACCTACAAACATCAGTATCAGTTTAGGTTGACCCATAACCAATAAATGATCTAGCGCCTTAGAAATAGTAGGGCAAAGGCAGGAGCACGCACAGGAAGCAGTTCCGGGTCGAGATTGGGGTTACTCGGTTTAAGCAACACCTGTAGTAGTAGTTTCATCCATTGATCCAGTTAGAGATCGAGACACAGTAGTAGCAGCTAGAGCATAGGCAGCTAAGACAGAGGCAGATCCAAAGGCATTAGTGGAGTACCTATCCAATCTGGAAACAGCCCTACCATTCTATAGGGATCCGGTATCAGTGGCCCCCATATAGATAGAGGGCACGGGCAAAGACGTAGGAAGCAATAGGGACGGAGAGGAGCAAAGAGAGCAGCATCTGAGCCCGTTCGAAAGCCCCTAAATTATATGGGACCTAGCATCAGTTTACCCATAAGCCGCGGCTGATCCAGTTGATTTATTTTCTTTTCACTATATTGCCCCGCATCCCTGATGGTTTCAATAGCCAACAGCATAAACATCTGAGCCAGCAGCTAAGATAGCAAGAAGAGCAAAGGTGGTTAGAGCATAGGCAGGTGCAGTTTAACTAGTTATGCCGGGTGCCCATAGAATAGTAGGGCCTATTAAAAAGCCAACAGAATCAAAAAAGCATAGGCACCATTTACAGTATGATGCCGGTCAATCAATCATTATATACGCCACGTTCCGGACTTGACATGCGCGCATAGATCGAGACCCCGTCGATGGCCCATCACCAAATAGGAATAGACTAAGGTTAAGGTGGAGGGAGCAGTCCCGCTCCTATAAACAGGGGCAAAGGCAGCCAGCATCGGTGTCAGTCGAAGATCCAGGCGCACATACCGCGCACATAGAGATACAGAGCCACAGATATAGATTGAACCCCGCCCAGAGACATAAATGGTTTAAAATCCTCCAGGTACAGGGCCACCCGTCCTAGTGCCAGCATAAGAACAGAAAAGTAAGTAGCGCAAGTGGTAGAGGCGGCATCCGAACCAGTCCCTGTTTCTCTTCGCCCGGTATCCCTTGAAATTCAAGAACCAATAGTTCCCCTATCTATATATGGGGCAGTTGCCTATCAATCTTTATGGCGAGTAGATTCAGTTTCAGCCATAAAGATTGATAGGCCAGCGGCATACGCATCAGCAATAGCAGTTGACTGAGTGGAACCAATTGATCCATCAAAAGTAAAGGCATTACCATAATAGCCATCATCTCGCCAGGGATTGGTGGAGATAAAATATCCACTTAGACCTTCCTCTTTTATTTACTGTAGTTCCATATCCCGATGCAGATCTACCAGTTTTAGATCCTCTAGTTTAAGAACCAATTCTTACTTAATAGTAGGGGCAGTTTGAGCAGATTCAGTGCCATAGTCAGAAGAAGAGCCACCAGCGGCCCTTTAGAATAGTAGGGCGGCCCATATCATTTTAGGGATCGAGTTTCCTAAGAATCAAAGGGAGCAAAGGCATAGACTACGGATAAAGCAGGGGCTGGGTTGGGTGGGGATAAGAAATGGAGTCAAAGGCAGTGGTTTCATCCGTTGACCCATAATCTATGGAGTCAGAGTCAAAGGCAGTCTCGGTAAACTGTTTATTTTGAAATCTAGAGGTTAGCCCGTAACCTGAATGGTTGTGAAGGATTCCGTTAGCCCGGAACATGGTTGTGAAGGATTCCGCCTATAGAATGGTAGGGCCGTAATCGTCAGAGAGGAAGGTGAGGAGAGGGGGGCGGGACCCTTCTAAAGGCTCAATTCTATACGTAACATAAATTTCATGACCATAGAATAGTAGGGGCCCCCCACCCTGCTGCCCCAATCTATAGCCGGGTGGGAGGCCCCTACTATTCTATGGCCCCCTACTATTAAAGGGAGACCACCCACCCGCCCACTATTGCTTCCGTCATTCTAGCAGGTTGATTAATGGCAGTGGGAGAGCCCCTACAATTCTATGGCCCTACTATTATAAAGGGGTTCAATTCCCGGAACAACTATAGTAGTTCTTCCCACCCACCCCTACTATTCTGACGGCCCCGGTTGCTAGTATAGTTTGATTCTAAAGGGGACTTTCTAAGATTCAACGGCTAATCCTCTATAGTCCCTCCCACTTTATTAATGTACGCCTGCTAGAATAATATAATAATAGGGGCCCCTACAATAATATAGAAGGGGGGCCCCTACCCCTACCCCTACCCCTACTATTATAAGGGTAAGGGTAAGGGTAAGGGTAAGGGCCCGCCTAGCCCTTTATAATAGTAGGCCCTTCTCAGATTATTGCAGATTATTGCCTATTATTCTATTATTGCGGCATGTTACGTATAGAATCTGGTTTCGCACCCTACTATTCGCCAAGCCCCTATCGGTAGTTGGGGTGTTCATGGGGGCCCCGGCCCCTTTAGAATATAGGGATCTTCCTCTGCCCAATAGAATAGTAGGGCGAACTCTAGATAGATAGTGCCGTTCTATAATTGGTTGGGGGCCCTCTCTTTTATTGGTCTCGATGGAAAGCCCCCAACTTTCTAGAATTCGAAAAAGGGCTGGCAAAGGTTATACCGTAATCTTCACTTAGTTCAGGATTCCGGACCCTCATCTGAACTGTGTTCAGCCCATTATTCTAAAGGTTATCCCGGAATCCTTCATGTCCCCTACCCCCTACCCCGTTATATGGCAAAGGGAAGGGAATGTTCTCCCTCCCTATAGAATGGTAGGGCCCATAGAATTGTAGGGCGTTCATATGAGTGGCAGATGAGGGCCTCACCTTCACCCCTACCCCTACTATTTTCTACAATAATATAGAAGGGGGGCCCCTACCCCTACCAATAGATAAGGGCAGCCCTATTATTCTTAGGCGGCCCTACTATTCTAAAGCTGGGGAAGCCAGATTCTATACGTAACATTCAGAATCTAATAATAGGGCCCGACCGTAATATAGAGGATAGGGGCCATAGTAGGGGCTATAGAGGATAGGGCAGCCGCCCCCCCCCTATATAGAATTGAGGTTCAATAATTTACTAATGAATTAGGAGGCCCTTGGGGCGCAAGTTTTTTTGACGTTCATCCGGAGAACCGGTCATCAACCCCGGCACTTTCCGTTCCTACCCGACAATGGGGAAAGCCCTTATATTGATTAGTGCGGTCATTAGCCCCTCTCTTTCTGCCCTTATTCCAAAGCCCCTTGAGAATAGTAGGGCCGGCTGCTTCTCCTGCAGATAGGGGATAGGGCCGATCTGGGGTTCCTCCTGATTTCCACCTCCAATTAATCGGCCCCTAAAATAGATTATTGTGGGAGATATAGGTATGGGTGGGAGATATAGCTAGGGAGGAGAAGCAAGCTTGAATCGGGGAATCGAAACATGAGGGGGGGCCTTCTTTCTCCGTGATAGCGAACCGTAATTGGCTTCATTTCCGGTGGCTGAACTGAGCCAAATGACCAGAATAAAGAAGTTCATACATATAGAAGGAATATGACAAGCGGAGACAAATGATGCCAACCCACCCCACCTCCTCGTGTGTGGGGCCCCTTTATCTTCCGGGGGGTTCTAGCCATTTATCGGTAGGGGGTCTAGCCTTGGTCGCCATAGAATAGTAGGGGCCCCGGGACTCAATAGTTAGGCTCTCGATTCGGGGGGCCCTACCTCTATAGTGATTCTTTTCTGCCCTTTCAAAACATCATTATCGATCCGGGGCGATAGATTATTAGTGAGGAGAGCCAACCCCCACCTCCTAAAGCCCTACTATTCTATGGGGATGCCGCCCTACCCTACTATTATAAAGGGTAAAGGGCCCCTACTATTTTAAGGTAAGGCGAAAGTTCGGGAAAAGCCTATCTAATGAAACGAAGTGCAGTATACCTGGAGGCATCGTGGGCATGCAGGGCAACATCAAAATTTTTGAGAAGCGGGGAGGAAGGAAGTTTCAATAGAGGAAGCTATCATAGAGAAGGCTATCATGGAGAAAGCTATCGAGAAGCTCTCCCATTCGCATTCCTACAACCTTCTGGTTCGATCTTTCGGGGGGAAGTATATGTATGCAAGGAGGCTGCCTATAGAAACTATGGGGCGATGGCAGGGTTGGTTCAGAATAAATCAATTATTTGGTTTGTTTCAGTCACAGGGGAACCGGAAGGGGAGTAAGAGCTAGTGACCGAGGGCCCCTCTCGGTTTCTATTGGCATAAGCCGAATTTTGTTCTTTATTCTCCATTCCCCACTCATTCCTGTATCCCATTCACCAATTATAGCCTTCCGTAGCTCGATCTGTTCTCTAATTGATACATGAGAAATCCCTTATAATAGTAGGCGAACGCACGACATCTTAGGCTCCCTCCATTGAGACCAGTATCTGCCCTACTATTCTAAGGGGAACCAATCCCTAGAATCACGAAACCCAGACCCATATGAGATATTGATGAATAGGCTATCCTCGCTAAAGAAACAATAGGCGCCTACTATTGCCTATTATTCTATTGTTGGCGTCGACCCGCGGCGAGCGATAGCCGAGAATTTGCTGCTATTTTGAGTTAGAGCCCGCCCATAGAATTGTAGGGGGCCGCTGCCAACCGCTAGGGAATAGAGGAGCCCCTCAAATAGCAGCTATTATTGTAGCCTAAATAAACAGGCCGCCTTTTTAGAATAGTAGGGGCGATTCGGATAAATCAATTCATCTACCTCCCCCCTTACCCCCCCCCTTCAACGATTATTGTAGGGCCCCCCCCCTTTTAGAATAGTAGGGGGAATCCTCTTTATTAATCCACCTCCCTGAAGCAATATACATACCCTCCCGCCCCCTTTCAATAGTAGGGCAATCCCTCCCTAAATGATATATAACCCTCTGCATGCACCGGGTTTAAATAGATAAGAACCCTCTGAACCGGCCCATAGAATAGTAGGGGGTTTAATAATAGAATAGGGCGGGCTCGATTCTATACGTAACATGCCAACGGCCCCTTAGAATAGTAGGCACCCACCCCTGGGAGGATATTCTAAAGGGCGCCCCCCTGCCCCCCCTTTTAGATTCTTCCCCCCCCATAGCCCTATTATTCTAAGGGCCTATTATTCTATTGTTGCCCCCCCCTCTATAGAATTGAGGTTTATAGTTGCTTTCCTGAACGCCCTACTATTCGCCAGGGGAAGGTTGCCCCCTGGTGCATGCAGAGGTTTTCTTTATAGCTCTCCTGAACGCCCTACTATTCTAAGGGGAAGGTTGCCCCCTGGTGCATGCAGAGGTTCTCTTTATAGCTCTCCTGCCCCTGGCGAATAGTAGGGCAGGTTACGGCCGTAGGGCCTCATCTGAATGCCCTACTATTCTAGCCAAGGTTACGGCCGTAGGGCCTCATCTGAATGCCCTAAAATTTGATAGGAAGGTTACGGGCCCCCTTCTGGTGCATGCAGAGGTTCTCTTTAGAGTTTTCATTTACTGATGCGGGTGGGAACTATAGTTGGAGATAGTTGCCCTACTATTATAAGGGAAACTGGATCGATAACTGAATAAACAACGGACGGTGCTTCTTACTATGCCTCTGTAACCACTTCCTCTACTGTTGGTTCAACTGGATATAGATCTGTTCAATCTGAGTCTGGGTCTGAAACCAGTTTTGAGTAAACGAAGTAAACCGTATTCGAGATAGAGAAGAAGGGGGTTCCCACCTTTGCTTCCGCTTAAACTGAGCTCAGTAGTCGCCATAGAATAGTAGGGGCCCGCGGGTTAAGAAGTCGTCTTTATACGAGCTTATATAAGGTATTCCAAACAAGCTATAGGCTAAATAGATTATACGGGCTTATATACTCGCTCGCACTTCGTATTAATCCATCCATATACTTAGTACGTCTAAAAGGTCTACCTACCCACCTGGGACGGAATCAACGGGATAAACCACTGCATCGGCCCTTAGAATAGTAGGGCCTTTGCGACTAGATATAGAACTAGATTTGGAAGTGCAACTGGCGGGTTCTTTATATGGATCCTCTTCCACCTATCTTTCTAGTGATGGTGGTGAGGATGCTGGTTCATATGGCGATGCTTTGGGCTAAGATGCTGTCTTCCTTGTTTGTGTCCCTGTCTTTCCTGCTGCCATCTTCGGTGGATGCCTCTGCTTTCTATGCGACCTATGTAGCTATCTATTGGTGCCTCTGCGGGATCAAATGCCTATGGCTTCCAAAACTATTGCTATCTCTGCTGCCACCCTTGCTATTGCCCAAAAAAAATAGCAAGGGGGACTGAATCAAGAAAATAAACTACTAGGTCAAGTGCCACATATTTTAGGGGGGCCCCTGCTGCTGGGGGAACTGGATATTCAATGGGCTATGACTAAGGATATTGACCCCGGACCGGAACTGAAAAAGGTCCATTAACAAGGACTCAAGCTGGTAGCTCTGTTATTGGCTCTCGAATGGGAACTGGATCCGCCCGTCCGCCCTTTATATAGTTGAAACTGGTTCCCATAAGAAACTATAGGGCATGGCTCTTAATTTATTCAAAGTGGTTCTGTATCCGTATATGGGCGAGATAGTGCTTTTACTCGGTCATCAATGGAGTCAACTTAATCAAGCAGTTTTGTGATAAGTCGGTCCTACGAATGGGGAGGTACTGCCTGGACGTACATATACTAGACTGCTGTTCTCATCTCCGTGTGTATTGCGTGTTTGCTCCCATAAGAAACTATAGGGCGAAGGGTTGGGTCAACAAAGTAAACTGCCTTTCCTGCCTAGAAGGAACCTGTGCCTTTGCCGCTGGTGCAGATTGGGGAACAAAGGGGCAATGGATTCTGGGTAAACTGGAGCTATTGTCTCTCGAATAGCCCCCTCTATATAATTGATTCCGGTTCATCAAGATGATGGATTTCTAATGGGATCTGCCTTTGCTTGTGCCTTTACCTGTGCCTATGCCTACGCTACTGATGGCTCTCGAAATGATGGGTCTACTGCGTAGGGATCCGTATCTGGTCGGGATGCCGCTGTTAGTGATGCTGGTGCTTCTAGGTAAACTAATGCTATTCAAATTGATGCTGCTGCAGAACACTGCCCCTATAATGGTGAAAATACGGGTGGCCCCTTTAGAAGAGTAGGGCCATAGAATTGTAGGGGCCCTCCCAATGCAGGGGTGGGTGGGTGGCCCCCCCCTATTCTAGCAGGCTGATTAATCAAGAGGTAGATGAACAATAATAGAATAATAGGCCCTTAAAAAAGAGTAGGGGTAGGGGGACGCCCCTACTATTCTATTATTCTAGTGAACAGGCGCACTAAACGCCATAAAGAGAGGGGCCCACCCTGCTGCCCCAACTAGAGTTTCCCTGCAGGGTGGTAGGGATCTATAGTTTAGTTGGCCCCTATAAATTCTAGAGAAAGGTAGATAACTATTCAACAACTATTTTGGGGGGTGGGGGGGGGTGGGGGGTTCTATTGATCTCAACTGATACGAAACGAATGGAATCTCAACGTCGAACCCCCCCGGGCCTCCGGAAAGGAATCTCAACTGATACGAAACGAATGGAATGATTGTGATTGATACGAATGGAATCTCCACTGATACTCAACTGAATGATAGGGCATTGAACCAACCTCCACTCTATCTCTCAACGAATGATCTATGGATAGGGCTGGAACCAATCTCCACTCTATCTATAAGACTGAACCAACCCCAACCCCAACCCTCTATATAGAGAGATGGCCCCATCTATAGATATAGAAAAGATCCGTCCTATTATTCTACGTCTCGTCTCTATATGGTTGCCGGGGCTTTCTCAAAAAAAACTGCATCG
>JAGRRI010840910.1:0-12152 GCA_018584345.1 Thuja plicata | reverse complement strand
TAGATATATATATTAATATATATAATAATATCATTTATTATTATATATATTAATATGTATATAATGTAAAATAATATTATCCCATAATAACCATGTATATTGATATATATAATATTATCATAATAATATTATCAATTCAATGATGTTTATTTAGTTCAATATTTAAGATCATTTTATCTGATCGAAGCTATAAACATCAACAGAAGTTTGATATATGAGGACCTCCTTTTGAATGCCACAAAGGAATTTTTTTCATAAAGTTGTATACTTGTTCAAAATGTACAAGGTTAATGGAAATACATGGCCCATGTGGGCATTGACAAAGGGTGTCTAGTGCTTCGAATTGGTGTAGTCCATGGCAATGACCTGAAAATAGTTTTTTTTTTAATCTTTACAGTAAGTTACCAGTCCAGGTACACTGGTACAACACTTTTTTTTTGAGACTGGGTATGCTTTGGGTACATCCATAAAAAAACATATACATATTTAAGCTTATAAACAGAAGTTGTTTAATTAAGTTTTAGTAACCACAGAACATTCATGCATTAAACCATAGATGAAAAAATTGCCACAGAATCCCTGAAATTGCGAGTGCTCGTGAGGCATATCTGCAGGCAAGTCACTCGCCCTAAAACTTCCAGCCAATTTTTATTGAAACTTGCAGCAATTTGTGATGAAAAATCACCAAAACTCGCCTGTATTGTTTGAAAACTTGCCAGTAAAGACAAATAATTTTCTTTGGAAACTTAAAATTTCTGATAGATTATTCAATACATTTTTTGCTGCGACGGAGAGGTTTTTCATGGCCATAAAGATGTAGAGCACGGCAGCAGGGGTTTTAGCTCTGTTCGAAACCTAATTTTTAAAATGAGAGTTTATTTTAAAAAGATTTCTATATAGTTTTTCATAATTATAATTTCAATTATTTAATTATAAATAATTAGGTTTGTTTTATGTAAACTATATATAAATCTTTTATATATTATTTTTTTAAAGGGGTATGCTTTGACCCGGAGCTATGAATTGGCGAGGTCACAAATGGGGGACCATATCCCCAATGGGAATTGAACCTTGATGGTGTCAACAACACAACAACTTAACCATCACAACATGCCAGTGCCGGCAGGTTACAAATGGGGGACCATATCCCCGATGGGAATTGAACCTTGATGGTGACAACAACACAACAACTTAACCATAATAACATGCCAGTGTCAACTATAAATTATTTTATTTAGAAATCTGTATAGAAATCTTTAATTTTTTCGATTTATATTTTGCTTATAATTTTTTAATTGTTATCCATACATTACAATTGTTTTATAGTTTATCGATATAGTTTGTTTTGTAGTTTAATAATTGTTATTCATACATTATAATTGTTTTATAGTTTATTGATATAGAAATCTTTTAATTGTTATCCATACATTATAGAAATTTGTTAATTTAATTTTATAATTTTTAAATTGTAGTTTTATATAGATTATGTTATTTATATTTGAGGTAGAGGTTATGCATACATCATAATATTTTTACAATTTTTGATTTTTATTTTTTAAATTAATGGTTGGTAAACTTTTTAAAGTGGTTGGTGACATTGGTATGATACGCCCTCCGGCTCCACGTGAAACACTTTTGAACCAGAGCTATGAATCGGTTCCACAAACAGGGGACCTCATCCCGACACTTCACTAGTTCAAATTTGCGAGCTCAACGGCCCAGCAAAGGCACAAGGCCTACAAGCACAGTGGCCCAACAAGGGTTTGTACCATGGTGGCCGCTTCACTAATAAGTGTTTAAACCACGACACTACATGTCCAAAGACTTATTTTTACAATTATTTATTTAAAATAATATTTTATTAATATTAATTTTATCTATATGAAAACAAACACAATACATATAAAAATATATTTTTATTTTCTATTCAAGTATTACAGCATTTTCATTGATATACATTAAGAGGTTGTACTTGTTTTGTTGTCTAGGATATGTATCAAACTCAAACTTATTCAGAGATTGCTCTTGTTTTTGGTGTATGATATCTATTAAACTAAAACTTTGATTTATTTATGATGGAAATCAATATATGTTCTACAAATTTTGTTTGTGTGTTTTTTAATAATATTTTAAGAAATTATATATTTTCTAATGTTCGATAAATTTGCCGAGTTATTGCTGATTTTTTTACTGAGTTTTTGAAAATATTTGGCCAGCCTAGTCCGAGATTTTCAACTATGCACTAAAAACGACCATAAAAGGTTTTATAAGATTGTATGGACTTCGTTATTAAAAGTTTAACACTCTTTGTGTGGACCCTTAAAAGATGCTAAAAATTAAAATATATTTTGTTTCTAATAATATGAGGCCAGTAATAATTGCTTTTTACAGAGAAATGCAGTGGGTAATATACTTAAAATTTGCTATAAAAATTCCATCCATAAATGCTCCCTACAGCTGAATAACTCCCCAAAACTTCAAAAAACTTCAAAAGTAAGAGAGTAGCATACGAACTTAAAGCTACACTAGCACTGACAATAATAATATCACTATCAAAATACCACAGTTTTTTGCACTTGAATGTTCTTTCCGCGAAACTGCAGCAGAAAAGTAATGTTCAAAATCATGTGGCATATCAGTGGCTGCTCCCCATGTGAATGTGGTGGTTGCTTTGTTAAAAAGGCTCATCCATGCTGGAGCCTTGTGGCCATTCAGTCTGTCCTTATCACTATGGCAGACCGCCTTGATAAGAAAGTAGCGGCAAACATCTTTGCTACGGGCACTGGACATAGAAATTCTAAAAGAGCAGCCAATTCAGGCCTTATCTATGACTTTATAATCTTCCTTATCTGTGTTGGCTAAACAATACAAAATATAAAGCTTGTAGGATTTTAAATGAAAATATTGCATTCCTTTTTATTCTCAATTCTTTCTGTAAAATGTGATGACCAAAAACAGTGGGAAGAGAAAGCTCAAAAAAAGAAAAAAAAGAAAAATAGAATTGGAAAAGCTGGAGCCCCTGTTCGTAGTCACCTGGGGGGTGGACCGTGAACCTGGACCAGGAATGAACGAATTGCGGATTTGGGGGTTTGTTTGAGTGAACTGGTAACATAGCCTTTACATCCAGCTAATGCTAACAGTAGAAGACAGTAGATAGGAGAGGACTTTATTGGGAAAGTAGTAAAGAATGGATATGGACACTGGCCAAAAGCTTTGAAAGAGCAGTATAGGTTTTGCACTTTGCTAAGAGGTTCAGTCATTCTGACTGCAAGATGGGAAATTCTCCATTAGGCCTGATATTCCCCTAGAGGCAACAAACATTTCTTTATAGACTCTATTCAAGACAATATATCTGTCACATATCTATTGAATCATAACAATCAGAGTAGATACATATAATCTGCATACATTGACCAAAAAGTGGTTAAAGAATTCACTACCTAAAAAGTTGGATTGGTGGTGCCACTGCTTTACAAGGTGGGATGTCCCATGCGTTATACTTGGATTAGTTACATAAATAGATATGATTTTTGATTGATCAAGCGTATAATATAATAATTCTCATTTTTAATGGAAATTTACTCTAAATTTTATAGTAACTATCGTACTTAGAATCATTCAAGATGATTTGGGGTCGGATTGAACTCAAACTTGATTGAGTTTATTTTGATTTGGTGGGATGTAGTGTGAGCTTTAAGTTTAAATATGTGAATGCCTTGTGATGGAAACATTCTGAATTCTTGTTTACGTTTCTTTAACATTTCTATAAATCTCTTAGATAAATATTGTACTATATAATTACTACAAGTGAAAATCATGGAATGTATCTTGACTTAAGAGGAAAAATGAAAATATATGCTCAGTATGGATTTTGGTTTTGATGATTTACAGTTTTGTTCTGCTTAGTGCAAGGCTTTTAAACGCATGCTATGATGCAGTGAAGGTAAGCAGAAATGTAGCCTTGCCCAAGAATCTGTAATTGGACACTTATTATGTGGAAATGGTTTTATTGTAGGGTGGAGATCTTATAGTCACGGTGGATGCCGATGGGCACTTTACAGAAAAGATTGTTGATTTCAAAGGTCGATATGTAAAAGATGCTGACAAGGATATTATTGCTGCTTTGAAGGCATGGAGTTTAATGCTTTTACTAGTGTTATTATTCATGAAACCCTGCACACCATTGCTTTGCTTTGAGCATGAAAAATTTCAACCTCTTTGAAATTTCCTTCTCATCGCTGAATCAACAAATCACAGTATTAATTTGCAGTACTAGCAGCCTAAAATTCAACAGATTTATATTTAGTGTCTGTTTTATGAATTAGAGTATTCTTTTTGAGACAACTGAGACTGGATCGCTGATTTTTTTTTCTGCATCAATGCTTTGTGGTAAAATCAATGAACAGGCTAAGGGAAGATTGGTTAATTCAGGCAGTATAATGCATTCTTATCCCTTCTGTTGGAGATCGGAAACACCTTTGCTTTATAGGGCCGTGCCAAGCTGGTATGAATTTGGAACTGCAGATCTACTTTGATATGTATTTTATTTTTCAAAATAATCAGCTGTTGGTTTTTTATGTTTTTGGGTAAATTAAGTCATTGATTGAGTTGTTCTTAGACTGTTCAACAAACATGTTATTAAAATAATGTAATGTTTCTTCAATGGTCACCTTAGTCGTCTTAGGTAGTTTCTATTTTCCATTTGTAGTTCACGATTGTTTCTTTTAGAAACATTGTCTTTGTAAATCTATATAAGGAGATTTTGTCTCCTTTGTTTAATATAACTTTGATTTACGGTAACATTGTATCAAAGCCAATCGATGGGATTTTTCAGAATTTGGCGTTTTTAAAAAAAATGAAATTTGTGGCCTTTTGTTTTTTGCGAATGTTTTAGTAAACAAAAATTCGTGAGGTTTTTGGATCGTGGGTTTTTTGGCCGCAGGCTTTCTATTCATTGTCTGCCCTTTTTTTTTTGCTGAAGATTGCGTCAGTTTTCTATGCACATGAAGGGTTTTTTTTGAAACTCGCAGCTTTGTGTGGAGGTTTTTTGTTTCCTGCTCGCATGTTTTCATTCAATTTTACTCTGCGACCTGTCGTTTATCAAGCCCCACTGTAGCTCGTGTGTTAAGGCGTCATTTTGTTGTAAAAATTGTGGTTGTGTGGTCGCATTTCCTTGCGATGGTTTTTGTTGTGTTCTCCAGCCCGCGTTTTGGATGCCTCTTTATTTTGAAAGCTCGTGCGACTTGTATGTGCAACAAGACGGCTCTAGTTTTGCGACGGGGTTTTATTGTTTACTTGTCTTTGTCTCCTCCAACTCGCGTTTTTGGCCACCCGGTTGTCAGTAATCATCAACCTCTTCAAACGGTTTTTGGGCCATGTTTTCTGCTCAACAACAAACTCTTGGTGGTCATTGCTGTGTTGCACGATCTGATTCTGTTTCTTTGCTATGCATTTTGAGGGTTGGAAATACCCATGGTTTGCTGCATGAAGAAATCTAGCGCCAACAACCCTTGTTGAAGGTTTCTGCACGATTTTGAAAAAATCGTGGCTTGTTCTTGTGCCTTTAAATCTATGCAGCTCCTGATTTTCGTGGTTGGTTTGCACCGGTTAGGGTTTTATAATTTTTTGCGTTAAAAAATTATTTGTACGGGTTTATAATTTTGCCCCTTAAAAAAATATTATGGGTTTTTGATAAATTTTTCTGCATAAAAGAATTTTGGGTAGGTTTTTCATAAATTTATCCTTAGAAAATTTTGGGAGGCTTTTATAATTTTTATCTGCAAAAAATTATGTTAGATGTTCCTGTTTTAGGGTTTTTATTGTTTTTTTTTTCTGAAAAAAAGGATATTTTGTAAACTTCAATTTTAGGGTTTTGTTGATTTTTTCCACAAAAATCATGGTTTCTTGCAGTGTATTGAGTCGTTGTGCTCATTTGCAAACGTTCTTTGTGAATTGTGGTATCTTGCATTTTGTTTTATGGTGTAGTGCTCATCTGCAAAAGGGTTTGGCGATTTTCCTCAAAATCATGATTTCAGTTTTGTATCGGTGCCTCTGGCTACAAAGAGTGATACCTTTGTTTCCGAACATTAGGTTGGATGGATTTTCGTTATCTTGGTCATTTGCAAAATCAGGGAGCAGCAGGCTCATTTTGCAGAGCGTTTTGACGAGCAGGGGTAGCCTTCTCTATGCATTCATGCCCAGAAGGGGGCATCCGTCTATGCATTTGTGACCAAAAGACCTGTAGATTGTCTTCTGTAGGGTAGTTAGGACAATGACCATTAAGGGAGGGTATTAGAATAATGTAATGTTTCTTTAATAGTCATCTTAGTCGTCTTAGGTTGTTTTTGTTTTCATCTTTTTTTCAAAATTGTTTCTTTTAAAAATATCGTCTTTGTAAATCTATATAAGGAGCTTTCGTCTCCTCTATTTAATATAATTTTGATTTACCGTAACACATGTTTTGGCAAGTTGTGAATATCAATAGTTTCCCTAAGAGAGCTAGGTGAGAATCTATGTTATCATAAGGAGAAAGCTAGGATAAATTCTCTATCATCCCAAGGAGAAAGTGGCAACATTAGGATATAAAAACAAAATGAACCAACTGGAAGTGTAATGAAAACACATTTAACCCTAATAACATGACTATGATAAATGGTGGTACTATATCAAAGAGGAGTGGAGGGTCCCTAGAAATTACTTGCTATTAAATTGGAAGGAGAAAAAGAGGACGTTTACTTGTACAAGTAACTCAAAATCCATTAGAGATTGCATATCTGTGCGAGAAAGGCAAAAATCAAACAAAGATTTAAGTGAGTCAATTCCTTTTGGAATTAGTGTCTTCGAACCAATCCCTTGACCCCCACTTCTTCAACATTCCCTCCCCTCAAAGAAGAGTGGAAGTGACTTTATTGTATCTTAGGTTATTTTAGAGGCAAAAATATACTCAAGGAATTTGTTTTATAGGCACGACTTTATGGATTTCATCCGTCTTTTGGTAGCCTACACTTCATTTTGAACAAGGATTAACTAAACAGTTAACCAAGCAGTTACATGGTGCAAGAAGGTTGTGAAAGAAAGATTGTGCTCTTACAATGGATAGCTATGTGAGCTATTCTATTGCATTTTATTTTTATTCACGTCATACCATGCATTCCTACTTACCTTGTTTCTAGGATATACATTAACACACATTAACATAACAAAACACACACAGTTATCATTGACACATATGAGTAAGCTGAGTTGCATGTTTGGGATTTTATTTGATTTGGTGTAGTTCTTCCTAACTTCTTTATTGTGGACTTCAGTTCATATCTTATTTGTTCTCATAACTATCTTACTATTTGAAGAGAATGGAATATATATATTGTTGATGTTATATAGCGTCGGGAGTTATCTTTCTCCTGAAGGCGAACCACTTGTCCAAGAAATGCGAAGGGTTTTGCATTTGGAAATTGAAAAGACTTGAATGGAGATGTGAAGAGACATCCATTTGAAATGAAGAGATTTGTGCTTGGAATGTAAAGAGTCTTCAGTTTCGAAGATGAGGAGTCAACTCTTCTATATATTTCTTTGTTTTGTGCATTGGTTAGGTGTTAGTCTGGCAATATATTTGCTGGTTATGTATGTAGTAGATGTATTGCTGATTCGGTTTGAAGCATTGTATACAAACCTCTATTATTTTATCAATAAAGCATCATTTTCTGGTGTGGCTGGGTTTTTCCCCTCAAGTTGGAGGGTTTTCCCAGGATAAATATTAGTGTCTTATTGCTCTTTATTCTGTCATGTTTTGCTGCTTTTTCATTCTTGGTATATATATATATATAAAGGATGTAACAAAATTATGTGTGTGTGTGCTGTTATATAGGGATGCAAGCATATTACTAGTGTTTTTCTAACTATTTATTTCCAGTCATTTATACACTAATACCAACTTGTTTAGTTTATAACGAGTTCTTTTGTCCAATCAAATTCCTTCGTCCTGGTTTGTCTTCCATATTTTGTTAGTTTCATTCAACTTATAAACAGATTTTTTGGATCTGCTTTCATGATATTTGTTTAGCTACAAAAGCTTCATTGAGATGTTTGGCATGCTGATTCTTACACTGCCCGAAACTCTCAAGCTTATCTTTGAATGGTATTACATTTCTATCATCATGAAAATAGGACTTTTCATTTCTTGACTTTTAGGGGGCCTCTTTTAATTCTATTCCTTGCATGATTTATCAATCTATTGAAAGGAATGTAAAGCCATGCACTAGAGACTCACACCAGAGACTCAATTTTGTGCTAATCCACAACCCTTCTTCCATTTTTGACCAATGCAGAGGTATGACAATCTCTTTCGAAAGAAATGTGAGTTTCTCATGTTAGGTGATACGAGCCCCTCTATGCTCTGCACGATTCCCCAAGACATTTTGACATGCACCTCCTAAGAAAAGGCCCCTCTTTCAAAATAGACTCCTAATCTTGAGTCTACTAAGCTAGTTCTTTTGATGACAATGTTGATCAGTTCTTATATCATGTTCCTTCCCCACTAACTTATTGTATGAAATTTTTTCCATGGGTGAATATTAGGGCTATTTGAATGTTGTTCTCTAGAAAATCAACAAATTGTGTCAAAACGTTAGGCTATTTTTCTCAAATATGGTAGGCACTTGTGTGTTCTTCCGTTTGCAAACATATTTATGGAGGGTGTTTCTTTATTTGTGTCAAAATGTTAGGCTGATTTTCTCAAATATGGTAGGAACTTGTGTTAGGTGATATGAGCCCCTCGATGCTCTGCACGATTCCCCAAGACATTTTGACATGAGGTCTAAGAAAAAGCCCCTCTTTCAATATAGACTCCTAATCTTGAGTCTCCTAAGCTAGTTCTTTTGATGACAATGTTGATCAGTTCTTATATCATGTTCCTTCCCCACTAATTTATTGTATGAAATTATTTCCATGGGAGAATAGAAGGGCTATTTAAATGTTGTTCTCTAGAAAATCAACAAATTGTGTCAAAACGTTAGGCTGATTTTCTCAAATATGGTAGGAACTTGTGTGTTAACCGATTGCAAACATATTTATGGAGGCCGTTTCTTTATTTTTGAGTCCTTTTGGTCACAATAGTGACAAATCAACCTAAATAAGTGCATGTTAAAATTTTATGCTATGATTTTGGACTTGTTGCTTTCTTAGTTGAAATGGTAAAAAAAAACATTCCCAAAATACCCTAATTGTTCGTCAACCTAGAGGATAACCTAAATGACACAACTTTGTGGTGTGTTCTCACACACGCACAACCCAATTTGGGAGGCAAGCCATAAGACTTCGAAGAAAAAATCACTTTAAGCCCAAATCTGGGAGGCAAACTATAAGACTTCAAAGAAAAATTCACTTTAAGCCCAAATCCAAATCTGTTCTAAGTTCATTTGACCAACATAACTAGAATGATGCAACTTATAAGGAATGTCAATAGGTTTTGACACCAATGTTGAGAAACATAGAAATAAAGATAGTTTTTCTATTCAAATAGGAGATTGCATGATAAGATGTTCTAGTTACAAGAGATGACTCAAAGTCTTGAATATATACATTTTGCATCATATGAATAAAATGAGAAACTAAGGCAAGGAGTAGAGAACCTCCATTTCCATCTAACCATAGATCCTCTAAGATGGAAAATTCACTTAAGGCCAAATCCAAATGTGTTCTAAGTTCATTTGATAAACATAACTAGAATGATGAAACTTATAAGGAAATGTAACTATAACCAAAGAATCACAACTGAGAAAAAGGGGTTTGAGAGGGCATCCCTGAAGAAGTGGACGATGCTAACTGAGCTCGCAACGCATAGACCTGTTTCGTCTGAGCCTTCAAGTCCCGCTCTGCAACCATTCGGTGCTCCAGGGCATTCTTTACCATCATGGTAGCCTCCAACTCTTTCTCCTTCTGATCTGCAGTCTGCCGAGCCTGGGTGAGATAAATATCCAAGGCACGCCGTTCTGCGGCTATCTCCTCTAGCTGCTGCTCAAAAGAGTCTCTCCTGCGCAATCTGTGCCTCCATAGCTAACTGCGCTGTCCTGGCAGTTTCCACCTGTGCCACCAACTCACGGCGCTCTGTCGCCCAACCGGCCTGTTGGCGAGCCAACTCCTCGGTACTCTGAGCCAGGTCCCGCTCAATGGCCTCTAATCGGGTGGCCAGCTCCTCCCGAGCACTTTGCGCGGCCACTCGTGCCATCTCCCGTTCCTCTGAAACCTGCTCAGTACGCCTCAGGGCATAATAGCCCTCCCTGAAGGCCTGCTCTATCTGCCGTACTAGAGTCTCTACACGACTCTCTACCTCAGGCTCTGTAACTGCCCAAGCTGTCAACATCTCCGCTGTCTCGACGGTGGGCCATCCGCCTGCCTCAAAACAGGCTGCAAAAGCTATGGGGCAGCCGATCCGGACAAAAGTAAATAGTCCCTCCAAGCTGGCGACAACACTTTCCCTAGCCCAAGACTGTGCAGAAGCCATCACTTGATGGCCACGGGCTACCACATCTGCGAGGAATGCCTCAATGTCTTCCGCGGGCTCTGGTGTAGGCTGAATGAAGGATTCCCCCAATCCCTCTGTGACTACAGGCCCTGTCTCCCCGAAGTGTCCGACCTCCGTGCCCTCCAATGCCTTATGTCCCACCTCCGTTCCGACATCCTGGGCAACCTCCTCTGCCAAGTGCACCATATGAGCAGCTGTAGGGGATGCTACTGCATCGAGATCAATCACCCCGACAGATACCTCCCGTCTAGGAGAGAGAAGTGTCGTGCCTACTGGGGCCAACGGAGCCATCTGGAATCGTTGGCTAAGCCAACTACATGCCCTCAATGGAGGATGAATCAGCTTGAGGTGGGTCCAACAAAGCCCTGTCAACGGTCACCACGGCATTTGTCCCAACCACATCCAACTGTTCCTGGCCCTCCCGTACGGGCAGATCCGACTCCTCCATCCTGCTTCCCTCCACCTCTGTCTCCACTGAGGATAATGCCTCTGGAACCACTGATGGGGTCATGTCGACTGGTGTCCTCAATTGACCAAAAGCAGGGCTAGTTTGTGTACCCAATGCTGTTGTGGGAGTGAAATGTGCAGTCTTAGAGAGCATTGGTGGGGTAAATAGCATCGATGTACGCGTGGCTATGGTAATAGTCACCTTCGCGGGGTCACCCTCTGTTGTATCCTCATCCTTGTCACTCTCAGATGTCGCCTCTTGCCCACTGTTTATGTCCTCCGATGTAGACTCTTAGACTATTTGCCTTTGTCGCTTCTGTCCTGGGAGAGCCTTCTAACCAGTCGAAACATCCAAATGTTTCCAGCACATAATGGGAGGCTCACCTGGGGCCAAGGGCCCTGGTTTAACTTCTCTCGATAAAGTGGCCTCCGGAATCTGTCTAACCAATGCCTCCAGAAGCAACCCAATCGCATAATGCGGCATGTAGAAGGTCTTGTGCTGGAGAGTCATAAACTCATTCATGCGCTCTGATAACAATTCTTCCTAGTCGTAGGTCTTACCCCCCATCAAGTTGTTCATCAATGATATCTGCGGAAATGAGATATCGGAAGCCCTGCTGGAACCCGTAAGTTGGCTTTTGACTACGTCCATGAGACTACGCCAATGCCCTTCTCTCACAAAAGATTTCTTCACCCCTCGGCCCTGTGAAGACTTTCGGATGGACTCCTCTGCATCGGAGAGGTTGTCCCGGCATATCATCTTGATATAGAAAACTTTCACCTCTGCTGTGAGTTTCTTGCCTTTGAGGTCGATCTTTTGCCCTCCGTTCGGCAACCCAAATACTCTTCGAAATTCTCTGGCTGTGAAGGAAATCTCCACATCGCAATCCATATAGGACACAGTGCTAGTGCGAGAGTACTCATCATACGTTTCCACCATTGCTCGTAGGGGGCCTTCGAATTCTTTAATAGAAAAAATTGGCATTTGGATGACCCACTGGACCTGTGCCCTTCGAAGACTTTCCTTTATCGAGTCGTTGTTCCGTGTCTCTAGCCACCACCTCCGGCAGTCCAATCGGTTCAAACCCTCAAACATTATGGTTTGGGGTGTTACATAATCCCGGGAAGAGGATGTCGCAGCCATCTGGCTTGGCCCTTTTAGTCTATTCTTCTTTCTCCCTGT
>JAGRRI010840713.1:0-12051 GCA_018584345.1 Thuja plicata | reverse complement strand
GGCTCATGCTTCCAACTGTGTGGTGTCTGTGGTGGGACACCACCATAGTGGTGGTGGGGAATGGCCATGACCAAACCCCCTACTGTCTTCGCTACTCTCACTACGCGCAACCGAGAGTGCAGCATGCCTCCCCACACACAGACTTTGTGGATATGTCGCTTGCAAGCTGTTGCTAAAACATACATATATATGCAAGTATATATGTATATACACTTCATGTATATACATATATATTTATGTATATTTTTTTTCTTCTTCATCTCTCTCCCATGGCTGCCTCCTCCATTAAACTAGACTTGCAACTCATAAGCCATAAAAAAAAACAATGGGGGCTAGGGTTAGAAAATGGACTGGGAGGGAAAGAAAGGAGAAAATAAAATAATAATTCAACTTTTGTATACTCTTATTGGAGCCCTAACCCTAATTTTGAATTAGGTTTAAGGATTTTCCATTTGTGATAGATTATGTTAGTTATTTTATTTATTTTTTCTTTCTACTTAGTGGAATTTCTTTTCATGGGAATGTTTTTTTTGAGTTCTTTTAGAGGGAATTAATTTCAAATCACCTTTATATATATTAAAGGTTAAATCTAAATGTTAACAATGTTATTTTATTAAAGCATAGATATGTTTAATTAATTGAGCCTCCTTAGTTTATTATTATATTAAAGTCATCATTACATTTTAATTAAAAGTGTGGTGAAGATTAACGGGTTAAATTCTAATGGTATGGTAACTTTAATATAACTAGGAAGAAATGGGATTTATTTTTGAAACCATTTAATGCTTAGATTTACTAGATCTAGGGGTAGGTATATATTTAATAAATTTTTAATGAATAATGATGTACATCTTAATTTAAGTCTCCCTAGTGTTATAGGGTTGATTGTAAATAACGGTTTTAAAACTATTAAGATCATCTTTTTCTAATCATAGATTTTTATATTCTAAAGGAATTTGGGAGTTGTGTAATCCATAATAATCTATTCATGCATGGCTTTTATGTAACCTTCATTAGAGGGAGAAAATTATTAATTTGATTAAAATTAAACTTAGGGACCTCCTTTTATAATATTATACCTATAGGTTATTTTAGGAAAAATCATTGGTCATTAAGTTGTAGATATACTTAATAGGAAATGTTATTTTTACTTGGTGAATACATGTGGCTAGTGTATTGGTTTGTGTATTGGCTAGTGTAAAAATAATGTTGTGAATTAAATTAGATAACTAAGATTTAAAATCTCAACTTAAAAATTTTAAACTAGAGTGGAGGGGTAAATGTGAAACCCGTAATTTGGATTCAACTCTAGATAAATTATGTTTTCTTTGATTAATCTAGACCTTGTAAGAATAATGGGTTGAGGGATGTTGTCTCACATCATGATTACCCCCCTAGATATCGACATTAAACCTTCTATCTCTTTGATAATTCAACTCCATCATCTTGAACTTTCTACTCTTATTGGTTCTAGTAAGCTAGAGAGTACAACCACTTCAACCATTTGTAAGCCTTTTAATTTATTTTTTTTTGTGTTTTTGCATTAAAAAATTTGGGCATGACAATTTCCTTCCAACAACATAGTTCTGGAAGCATCTAATATTGTTATGTTCCTTCGCTCTGCTATCTCATTCTGTTGTGGTGTTCTAAGAGAGGATGTTTGTCTATATATTCCATGCTCTTTGCAGTAGGTATTAAACAAGTCTGAAGTAAACTCACCACCTCTATCTAATCTCAAGCATTTTATCTTCAAGCTTGATTCATTCTCAAATTTTGCTTTGAATATCTTGAATTTATCAAATGCCTCAGATTTCTCTCTTAAGTATGTAACCCATATCATCCTATAAAATTCATGAACAAAAAGTATAAAATACCTCTCACTGTAGTAGGATCTTGTTCTTTTAGGACCACCCATATCTGTATGTACTAGATCCAACTTCCTTTTTGTAGAGTAGGATTTTCTTTTAATACTGCTTATATTATGCTTCCCCATAACACACTCTCTACACATAGTGTTAGATGGTTTCACAATATTAGGTAGATCTCTTACTGCATTAGTCATACTTTCCTTCACAATATTATCAAAGTTAACATGAAAAAATATTCTATGCCATAACCAACTATCATCAACCTTTGCAATAAAACAAGAAGCCTCAGATGTATTCAATTCAAATACATTACCTCTAGATTTAGTACCAGATGCAATCAATTCTCCTACCTTACTTCTGATAGAATATTTCTCATTAATGAATTTCAAATGATAACCCTTGTCCACTAGCTGTCCAACACTCAACAAATTATGCTTAAGTCCATCAACAAGCAATACATTATCAGTACTAGTTTTTCCATCCAGAGAAATAGATCCAACTCCAATGATAAGATTAGGAGTATTGTCACTAAATATTACAACACCACCTTCATATATTTTTATACTAACAAACTTATTTTTATCTCCAGTCATATGATGTGAACAACCACCATCAATAACCCATTCAAATTTCTTTACAATAGGAGATACTAAGGCTTTTTCTTCATGTAAAGGTTCATCATCCTTAATAGAAATAAATCCAATCTCATCATAGTCAAAAACTTCATCATGAAAAACACATTCACTAGCATAATAACATTCCTTTCCTTTTGGATACTTAGATTTATAAAAATTAGGTTTATGCTTTGGGACCCTTGTAGGACATCGGGATGCAAAATGACCTATCTTGTTGCATGAAAAACATTTAAAAGGTAACTTGCCTTAAAATTTACCCTTACCTCTCTTTTCTCTTCTAGAAATCAAGGCCACGACTTCATCTAGCTTTCTTTCTTCTTCTTGTATATGTTCTCATTCATCATCATATCTCCAAGTTATTCTCTTAAGTCACTATTTCTGGTGCTTGCAATTCATGATAAGGTCTTTTTGTTTCTATGCATAGTTACCTTGAATGCTGAGTCAACTTTAGGTAAAGAATCTCCCAGTTCTACAGCCTCAAACATAGTCAGTTTCCCAATCAATATCTCTCTATTGAAGTTAGGTGTCAAAGGTATAATCTCTTCTATATCTTGTAATTTGGTTATGTATATAGGTGTCAGGGATCTGAGAATTTTTGCAATCACTTTTTCCTCATTGTAAGTACCTCTTGAGTTCCTGATGCTAATGACAACTTCAATAATTCTCTGTGAATATGCTCCAATGTTCTCATCATCTCTCATTTTTAATGTTTCCATCTTTTCTTTCCAATTCTGCAACTTTGCCTCTTTTTTAAACTTATCTCCTTCATACAATGCTTCCAATCTTGTTCAAATTTCATGTATAGAATCTAAGTCTTTTACTTCTGTGTATTCACCTTCATAAAATGCGTTGGTCAATTCTTCCCTTACAACCATGTTACATGAAAATAACTTCTTTTCATCTTCAGTAGCTTTATCTAATTCATCCTCATCTTTCATTTATTCCTTTCTTTTAGTAATCATCCAGTAGTCAATTCCCAAGCATAGAAAATGTGTTCTCATCTTGTTCTTCCAACTATCAAAGTTTTCAGGATCAAGCTCTGGACTATCCTTCCTATAGTAATTCATCTTCAGGATCACCTCAAGTTGTTAAGCTTTCTCTCTAAGGACCAATACAGAATCTAAGTCTTTTACTTCTTTGTATTCACCTTCATAAAGTGCATTGGTCAATTCTTCCCTTGCGACCATGTTACATGAAAATAACTTCTTTTCATCTTCAATAGCTTTATCTAATTCATCGTCATCTTTCATCTGTTCCTTTCTTTTAGTAATCATCTAGTAGTCAATTCCCAAGCATATAAAATGTGTTCTCATCTTGTTCTTCCAACTGTCAAAGTTTTTAGGATCAAGCTTTAGACTATCTTTCCTATAGTAATTCATCTTCAGGATCACCTCAATTTGTTAAGCTTTCTCTCTAAGAACCAATAGATATGATACCAATTGTTAGGAATAACAGTCGACCAACACAAGGGGGGAGGGTGAATTAGTTGTGAGATAGATTATTAAAAATTAAACTTTATAAACCAAAACTTCAAATCAAATGATAACACCATAAATGCAAACATAATAAAAAAATCCTTTATTGTTGAGGAAACCCTATTAAAGGTGAAACCCCAGTGAGAATTAGCACCCACAAATGATGTACTAAGAGTATAGTATCCCCATTAAAATATTTAGCCCTGTTAGGAGCTTATTACAACATTATAGTACATAGTCCCTGTTAAAGGACATACCCTGTTAAGAGTCAAGAACAACAATGGGATCACTACCCAAAGAAGGTTAAAACCACCCTCAAGGATTTATAATCTGAACAAATTTATATAGGAAATATACAATCTAGTCAACTATATGATAGGAACTGTCTTTGCTTGGTCAGTTCCAATGAAATAATATATTCATAAACTCTTCTCTACATTCAACAGTTAATCAAGCTTGCAACTTCCACACTTCTCTATCTCTTCATACACATACATACATCTTTTCAAAATAAATTATCTCTCATATATACCCTATTACAATAATTGATTAGGTCAACCAATTAAGATTTTCTAATATATAAGTAAATATTGAACCCCTTGCTAAGATACACACAATACCTATAACAAGTATACATCAATTAAAATACATTAGATATAATCCAAGATCCGTAATCCACCCTTGTAATCCACAATACATGCTACATCTCTAAATTCGGCCCCAAATAGGTCTCCTCCAAAATACATGCCAAAACTAACATCACCAATAATCATATGACTTGCGACCCAACAAAAACATTCCTGAATATGTCTTCTGTCATCCCTTAAGCTCACATAACCTGAATAATCATCACCTATAAGATATAGTCAAAGCACAGAGACTCGCTTTGTCAATCATCACTGTCACAGTCCATAAACCAGTCTTCACCAAAACATCTGTGTAACTCATCCAATATGAAACATTAAGCCAAGCAACCTTAGAAATAAGATCATCATACATCCTTCTACATATCCCCATCTTCATCTATTTTGATTCATCTGTACAATATCTATGCACTTCTGTCAGTCATCATAACTAGTCTGTAATTTCTCCATAGAAACATATGTTGACATCAGTGACAAAACATGAATGACAACAACATTAGTAGTAGCCAATTCCAAATTCATCCAACAACTATAGGACATGAGTTCATTTTGAGGTGGATATGACATGGAAGAGAAAATAGGACCATGAAGTGGGTCAAAATGGATGGAAGAAGAGGAACCCATTTGAAATTTTTGAGGTTCATGAACAAATTGTGTAAAGGTGCTCAAATCATGAGGGGGATTAGGAGGACTAGTGGGATTTTGCGATGGAATAGGAGCAGTAATAGAATCATTGGGTAGAATAGGATCTTGTGGAAGATATGGAGGATTAGGACATGGAGGTGAAGGAATGGTAGACTCATGAGGAGTATCTGGAGGGATGATGGGATATTTTGGTGGACATGAAGGTAAAGGGATAATTTAACCTTGACTTGGAAGGGGATCATTTGACCTCAATTTAAGGGTGTTTTTCTCTTGACTATGAATAAATCATTGAGAATAATGGAAGGGGCGAACTGATATTTCTTAGGAAGTGGAATTCCAATGGGACTTGGAAGGATACTTTGTTCGTGAGATGGAATGGGATCATCTTGGATAGGAGGTATAGGGATAGTGGAATCTTTATGAGACTCTAGAAATATGGGTTCTTGGTAAAAAATAGACAGGTTTGGTCATTGTTGGGATCTTGATCATGGTTTACTTTAAGACTCATTTCTTCATGATTTTGATTATCCTCTGACATGGGGTATGAGTTTGGATATGTATAGTGTATTCTTTGAAGGTTTCAATGATTTGATAGAATATGAATGAACTTTGAATGGGATTGTTTGGATTAGGTTTGTCTTGGAATGGAGCATATGATGGAATTGGATCTAGAAAAGATGAGTTGTAGAAGGGACATGTATCATGAAAGTGATTAACTTGGAAATCCATTGTGGATAGCCCTTGGGAGGTCTCACCACTAGATATATCATTCAATGGAAATGATAAAGATTGATCTTTTGACGCTTTAGGAGATGAAGGAATGGTGGGAAATATGGAGCATTATTGCGAGGCAACTTCTTCATGAGAGGTGAATGTGTCATTGGTGTGATTATTTCTGAATGTGTCATTGCTAGATACAAGCAGATGATTTTGATATTGTTAAAAAATAAGATGATGTCTGTGAACTAGTTCTTGAAGAAAACTATTGAAAGGTTTAGATTGGAATTTTTGTTGCTTAGGTGATCTTGTTGGTGATACCACATTGACATTTTCATGTTGTAATTTATCTTTTGATTGAACACGTGGTACATTGGATGACATATTTGTAATTGTGTTTATTTGGGAAACCCTTGGTGGTGGATTTGAGAAATAAGAGGATGTACATCGAAACGTGTTATGATCATAGGCATATAGATTGAGTGATTAAAAGGGTAGGGATAAGAGTCCTATATAGTGTAAGACTTTAGTTGACTCTATCTTTGAAGATCATCTAACTGTGTTTGTAATTTTATCATTTGTTGCATGAGTATATTAGTTCATGATGGTGGTATGTTTCTAACATTAATAGATACATTAGCTTCCCTTTGATATTAAGATTGTGATGTAGGCCTATATGATATGTTGTAGATTTGATATTGAGCTCTAGACTATGGTTTTTATTGAAAATGTAAGGCATTGAGATTTTGGTTAGGACCTTCTCCTGTTACCATGCTAGGAAAAGGTTGATGTACATGTCATCTGGGTTATTTCTTGTTTGAGATTGGGTTACTAGTCTCTGACCAAAAGGGTATGGTGGGAGTGACATATTATAGAATTCTTTGATAACAAGATATGATGTGATTATTCTAGACAAAAGGAAACACCTCTTCTAATATGTTTTAAGTCCCATTCATAAATGTGAATCCTAGGGACAAAAATTTACTTCTCTTGATCTTAGAGTTAAGTTGGCTTGATTTTGATTTGATCAGACTCTTGCTTTAGATGAAGCAATGAGTCAGGGTTGATTGTTTCGATAAGATTGAAAAAGAATAGATCAAAATAGGTCTAGTCTGACTGATTTGGTTGATAGTCCTAAATGATTACCTATCCTAAAAGAGAGGTTTCATAATGTTGAATAATTTGGTATGATCCTGTTTGAGTTTTGAAGATGACCTTGGTACTGGGACAATTATGAAACTTGTGGAATATATTGCTTGTTTTCTAGTTTCAGAAGACAATTTCATAGATTTTGAATTCAAGTTTGACTATTTTGGTTGTTGACTTGACTACTTATAGACATGAGAATGCTTTGAATTTTTTTTTTGGGTGTTTGAATGTAAAATGTATCATTTGAAAACACACAACAAACACAACAATCACAAAGTTTTGATTTATTCTATGTTATGAAAAAGACAATAACAATTCTATGGTTGGCCAAGACAATACTTGTTGAATCTCCACTTGGATTAAATTTAGCTACACTTATTCAAAGAGGATAGCCTATAATTATGGAGGCACATGCTCCTCCTTACATTATACTCACTTCTCAGGCACACCAAACTTAAGATTTCAAAGGGCATCACTTACCAAGGAACTTCTATCTGTACTATGAATTACAAGAATGTGAGGTGTCTTAGTTGGTGTCTGAGCTTCTCTATCAGCAAGTAGAAGGATTTTTGGCTACTAAAACAATTTCTTCATAGTGGGGGAACCTTTAGGGTTCTATGTGCCACCGAGTGACATAATCCCAAACCTTTCCCTATAAAATAAATGATTTTAATATACCACACATGAATGTGGGTACTAGGGAAATGGTGGGGTGTACCAAAACACTAGCATCAATTTATATAGCAGACTGAAGGGGTTCCACTTGAACCAATACTTGGGGTGAGTACCTCTTTTCCCACCAAATATTTCTTTGATCTAGAAAAGAAGAATTGAGTATTGCTAAAAAATTTCTCTTGCATCTAAGACCACGATATTTAGAGGGAGAGGATAGTGTGTGTTAGCGGTGGGACCAATCCACATATGCACAAGCGTGCCAACCACATAAGACATATGTTTATTTATTAAGCAAAAAATGAAATGTGAAAGACAAGCACATTTTTCTTTCTAAACCCAAAATTGAAATGTTTGTAAAGAAAGAAGGAAAAGATAAGTAAGCTACCCCTGCAACCAACTTGATTAGTAGTTTTTTGAGATTTTCTCCAGACCTACATGAAAATGATTAAGGAAAAAGTGGGGGTCTTTGAAAAATGATTTCTTCTCCCAGAAAACTACAAGTTGAAAAATGAGAAGATTAGTAACTCTGCAAACCTTATGAACAACTTGAATCAGAATGTCAAACAAGATATGCAATCAAAAGGAATGAAAGTCGAGCTTAAAACTAAGATAAGAAAGAAAAAGGAATGACATGCAAGCACAAAAACAAGCTATGCAACTAAAAGGAATGACATGAAAGAAAAAAAAATTAATACATGTAATCAAAAGGAATGTCATGCAAGAAAAAAACAAAGTCACGCGGTTAAAAGGAATACAAGCAAGAAAAAGAAAGACTTGCAGTTAACTGAAATGACATTCAAGCAAAAAAGAAAGACATGCAGTTAACAGAAATGACATGCAAGCAAAATCAAGACATGTAGTTAACAAAAATAACATGCAAACCAAAAAGCAAGACATGTAGTTAAGAAAAATGACATGCAAGCAAAAAAGGAATACATGTAAGTAAACTCTTAATTAGCCATATTAGATGAAATTTTTTGTTCATTAATCGATTGAGAAATAAATGTGATCAAAATTACAAAAAATGTTATGCTTTTCCTCCTTAATTAAAACTAGGTGAAAATTGATGTTCAATTTATCCTCCTAATTAGACTATGTGCAATTGTAGTTCATTTAAAGTCCATTTAATCAATTCATTGAAATAAATGAGCAATTGCATGTTTAAGACAAGAAACCTTACATAGATTATGAGTTAGACTCTCAAATCTTGCATGCAAACTTAGAAGAAAAAAACATCCAATTTTTAGCATGTTCACATTAGGTTCACCAAATGTACGTACGAAATCTTCACATGTTGTGGAAACAAAGATTAGTAGTACTATATTCAAACAAATAAACTACTAACTAATGATAGCCCTAAAAAGCAATAAAATCTAAGAATACTAAATCAGAAATGAAAACAAATCAAATCAATTTATGTTCAACTCCTTCTATTGCTCAACGTTGATATTGGAAGCACTTCAAATCAGAGATTTGAGAAACCTAAGATATGATGCTTGATTTCTTGATGAAAAATTACATAAATGAATTCATTTTTGAAAGTTGGATCCTTATTATGATGAGGAATGAGGTTTATATAGTTTTTCAGGTTTAGACGAATGGTTAAGATCAATTTGAGAAAATCAAATTGAGTGGCTGAGATAATTAGGAACAAAGAGATTTTGAGTAACCTTCTAGAAATATAGATTTATTTCCAATTCGAACTCAAAAGCATAGAGTTCATTAAGGAAACAAAAGATGAGATAAATATTGAGAAGATTTTTTTACTTTCCGAAGATATTAGTTTCCAAAATGCATTTTTTGGAAAGGAAATGATTTTTGCATATTTTAATTTTGAGAAGATATTAGATTTTCAAAAAAATTATTTTTACTTTATGAGGGATTTTTAAATTTTAAGAAATTTAAGTACCTCATAAATTTTGATTTTTTGATTTTTGAAGATTTTAAATTGAATTAAAAATTCAAATTAGAAGAATGATGAAATTAATGTGAAATTAGGATGAGATTAACTAGAATTGAAATTAGTTTTAAATTAGAATGAAGGGTATGTGCAGGATCATGGTATGCCAAGATATGACCTTAAGTGGCAATGAAAAATGAGAAAATATAGGGTAGTCAACTTTACGTAAAAAGTTTAGAATCTTATCAACCTTATGTAAAAAAGTTGTAAGAAAAAAATCTGTAGGAAATTGAATGTAGTTTCTAAAATACTAGCCCTTGTATAAAAAAAATTAATCTAATTATTGAAAACTTTAGATTTGAATGCAGTAGTACGCAAATTTTAGGAAAAAAAGATAAAAAGTATGTGTATGTCTGACCACCTTAATCATAATCAAATGATGATATATTTTCACAAGATACTAGATATAAGTAGTAGACTCATGCCTAGATGTGGTGCATATGTTTGTGTAATTTTTTCCCAAATAAATAAATAATTATGATTTTTCTGCTACAACTTATTCAGAATAAAAAACTCTCGCGTCTAACCACCTTAACTAATTCTAAACTTTACAAAATTGATTTTTTTTTCTTATAGTAGACGAAGTATAGAATGTGACGCATGTTTCAGATTTCAAAAAGGTTAAACCGTTTGAAAGTTATAGTTTCTTTTTCAATCAGTTTGTCAATTAGGACTTTAGAGATAACTCAATTAGAAAATAAGTAATAATTACTTACTGAACTCAAATTTTGACAAAAATTATATTCATAGAAAGCTGATAATTTCTTTAAGAAACCCTTTTCGTTTCATTAATTTTAGGTGAAAAAAAGGTTGTTAGCTACATGGTTGAAGTCTGGAGATCAGAGGAAATATGGTGAACACGTCTTTTGGGTTGACCATCCACATTTGGAATTTCAAAGCCAAAACCCAAAGCAAAAACCAAGGCTAATCGGATATCCAAAAATATATAGTATATCTAATATTATCAGATATCCGATACATTCAGATATCTGATAATATCGAATATACAATATATCCTGCCCAAAATTTTCAATGCTTTTTTCAATTTTATGTTTTTTTTACGTTATATAATATAATAAATTTTATTAGCATTAGTATTATTAAATTAGTATAATATAATTATTTATGTTAGTATTATTTATTTCTCCATTGTATAATAGTATAATATTAGTATTAAATATTTATTAATATTTATATTATAACAATAATACCTAGGAGAGAGAGAGAGAATATAATATTAGAAAATAATATTAATATTGTGAAAATATAATATTAATATTGTGAGAATATAATATTATGAAAATACAATATGAATATAATATTAATATTATAAAAAAAATATAATAGTTGTAATATATAGAAATGGGGATTTTGATTGATCGTTTACTAAGAATTGATTATGTTACTAAAATGTAAGATATGAAAAATGGGTGATTTGTTGATTTGATTATGATTATTGATTGGGATGTGATCGATATGTAAATTGTTCTTTGAATTACCTAGATTGTATTGGATTCTTTTAACCTTGATTGAATTGAATTGATTGTGTATTGCAATTGTGATTAGGGAGAAGATAAGATGTTCCTCTTTATCCTCAAATGAACAAATGGGAGATCCAAATTGATCAACCCCAAGGAAGAGCTAATGCACAAATGAATCAACTATTTGGAAAGGAGAATAACAAAGGAGATACCTTAAATCCTGTTAATTGAAAGTATAGAAATGATATATGACAATAATTGAAGAGATCAAAGAAATGCACTAACCTTGAAATATTGCAGATCAAAGAATGCTATTTTCTGAGGTCTGTATTGAGTTTCTGGAAAAACTGACAGTTGATCCCAAACTGGAATGCAGAGACGAACAAAACCCAGAAATCATTTTCCGTTCTGATGTCATCTTATGAAAAAGGTCAACCTTGACCCACAAATGTCAACCTTGACCCAATAATGTCAACCCTGACCTGCACAGATCTGAAAGTGACTCTATTCATAGATCTCAGAAGTTTGCCGAAAAGGGTATCTAGATCTGGTCTCAAATCAACTATTCTGTACCTGTACCTACAAGAAAAAGGAGATTGTTTGTTGTGGGGGGAGGGGTTTTCCTTAGTCAAACCCCGATTTAGGAATTAACCTTGAAATAAATAAAGTACAAAATGCTAACAAGTAGTAGAATTGAATCTAACAACGAAGCTATGATACTCAATAGATATGTAATTGAAATCCAAATGTATGCGAGTATGAAAGTATGAAAGCAATGGACTTTAGAAACCATAAACCTCCA
>MU228561.1:1116235-1127303 GCA_018584345.1 Thuja plicata | reverse complement strand
TTGAGCATTGGGTTAGTATCTAATCAATACTAATAATAAATAATCATGAGACATAACCCAAATCATCAAGTGACATACAAGATTCATCAAAAGTAACCTTAACAGAAGAAAATATAAATAATCGCTTTTATATATTCATATATAACATTCATAAAGGTCTTGAAGCTCCTCAATACATACATACAGATAAGTACATACAAAAATTATACCTTTATACAGTATGTATGATATTAGAATCCTCAGGTACTGGTTTATGAAATCATTATAAACAAACTATAGGAATAGATCAAACAAGTATCATGAACAACTTAAGCTGTAAGAAAACATCGAAAGATATTACTTCGTTCAAAAACACAATACTTATATTAGGGTTAGAGGGTTATTACACTTATTTTTTAAGGATTTTTATAGCAGATAATGAACACTTAAATCTCTCCTTCACAAGTATGGCAAGTTACTTTGAAAGGAATCAAACTATAATGAATTGTAAGATAAAACTACAAAACTGAATGCAGTGTGATATTTGTAAAGAATGCTTTGTAAAAATTGTGCATATATAAATGAATGAATTTTAGAATATCTCAACAACATGAAACAATGAATCAAATATCTATCACCAATAACAATCAAATCAGTGCCTATATCAACTTGGGCAATAGAGTCATTCCAACATTCAATCCTATGTACAACTTTGCAAGACGGTATTCAACCATCAACTATCTAATTGCTTTAGATGCAGAGAAGATTAAGGTCTATATTATATCCTTGTTATTTCAAATGAGTTTAACTCCTATGGTTGGGAGACCAGGTGAACAAGAAGTCAAAAGCAAATTAAGTTATCACACACTTCCTGATATTCAAACAATGATATGAGACAATAACTCTTCTACATAAGAAACTCAAAGAAAGTAATTGAAATTCCTTCAATAATTGCAAAGGACTAACTGAATGAGAATTGAAACCTTGAGCTAAGAGAGATAGAAAAAAACTTATCTTTTATTGATTATCAAAAATAGGTAAATAAGAATCCATTTTCAGTTGTAATCAAAACTAAAACCTGACTGGAAAATAATAACAGTAAAAGTCACCAAAGACCAGCTGTCCCTCGCATTGATCCTCATATCCTTATTTATATAAAATCCAAAGGATGTGAACAAGCTTTAGATCAATGCAACATTTTATAACTAAAACCTAATCCCTATTATCAACAACTGAACAACCACAATTACAATTAAGGAATGAATTATCATCCTTCAGAAATAGTTATCGACCAAAGAGATAATATGATCAAATAATTTGTTAATAATCTGTTATAGATCTATAATATCTCTTTAACTTCTGCAAGGTAGATTAATTGTCATCTGCAAGTCTTTATATCTTTCATCTTTCAATCCAGATCACTTCATTTTCATTTTATTACCTGTGAAACCCTGCATGCAAACAATGTTGACATATCAAATATTAATCAAAACCCCCAGTCGACAAGAAAAATATTAAACAATAAAAATATAACATGCAATGATGAATAAAATCCCAGTCATTAGTGCCACTCGGGAATTTTTTCCTTTATATTTGTTAGAGACATGCGGCATCATCACGCAATGCCTTGATGAATAAATCTCATGCATCTTGACTTTAATCCATTGCGCCAGCCATCGATCTTCTCCCTCCTTGAACATCTGTTTAGAAAGATTACTCCATTGTGGGCCTAGATTCTGACATGAACACGTGGATTCTTCCTATTCAAAGCACATAAGGGTCAAGCATTTTTTCCTCATGTGTCAATATTGATCGTAGATCAGACATGAACATCATCATTCATCCCTAACTTGCCCTGCCTTTAATTTAACTCTAACTTTTTTCCAGCGACCTCGTGACTGTGTAGTCTCATGATCTCTAATCTTTCATCTTGACCATGGTTCTATTTAGAGACTCAGTGACTGAAGCCTTTAATAATTCTTTCAAACCCTTGGTTTCCATTCAGAGACTTGGGGACTACACCCTTAGCTCTTAATTGCTGAATGAATTTGACTTTTCAATCCTTATCTGGCGATCACCTGACTACCGTAGATCTTCATATTTAATAATTCAATCTTTCAGTGGGGTTGGGACACATGTCGATCAGGTGTAAAGGCTTAATGAATAAAATTCTTGCATTTTTTCCCTAAGCCATCGCACTCGTCGTTGGATCTAACTGAAACCATTTTTCTTTTACCTCTCTAGCTCCGGCTTTGACTTTATCTTTAACCGCACTTTGACATTGGGTTTACAAATTTCTTTAGTCTCCAAGTCACGATATATTTTCCTTGACCTCAAGTTTCATACAAGACTCAGCAACTACTGTAAGATCTTCCTTTGCATCAATGACCATATCCAAGTCTCATGAATTTTGCTAATGTCATCAAATCCTTTGGAGACTTAGAAACTAAGCACATAATTCTTGGGCCCGCTCACTGCCATCTATCATTTTGTCTTTGATTTGTCAGTGCATACTTGGATTACTGACAGAACTTAACCTTATGTTTTAACCTCTAATCTACTTTGGAGACTTTGTGACTGAGCAGTCTCATGATCTCAGAAACTTTCTTTTAACTCTGATTATTTCATAAGACCATGTGACCAAAATGATTTAATCTTACCCAAATCTAACAGGAGTTACACCCGTAGTCATGATTTTACATTAGTCTCGAAGTCACAATAATTTTTTTTTAACTCATGATTAATCTTGAGATAACGCGACCACTGTTGGATTTAAACATGCCTGGATTAAAATCAATGGATATTGCTGAGTCTCTGAATGATATAAAATATTCCATCTTGATCTGGAGATCACACGACTTCCATAGGATTGAATCTGTATCAATGGCCATGACTTAATCGATGAATTTTCAACCTAACCTTGATATCGTCTAGAGATCATGCGACTGAAGGAGAAAAGTAACCCTGCTAATAACTCTGAGTTTGGTCGAGAGATAATGCGATTGAATGGTCTCAGATTCGGAAGAAGATTTCATTAATCCGTAGTTTGTCAGGAGACTTGGTTACTATCGTTGGATCAAAGGGAGATTAAGATGAGATCGAAGGCTCGTATTAAGTCGCTCAATGATAATGGCATATTCCTTTTTCTTCAGAGATTAGGAGACTAATGCATTTTCAAAGACGTCAGATAAAAGAGAATATTCCCTATAGAGGTTATAAAAGATATAAAAATAAGTCATAGACTGCAAAAAAGGGTCAACGACTATATTTATGAATTCAAATATATGCAAGCTATATAAAATAAAATAAATGATAGATTTAATATATTAATGCATGAAATTAAACAAGATAAGTGCATATGAAAGGAGATTTGCAATGATGAACCATGAATGGAAGGAATAAAAAACAAGCCTAAATCAAAACAATAATTGCAAAAATACTTCCCTGAATTATTTAACCATTCAAAATCAACTATAAATTTGGGTTCCACTAGATTCATCAGTTCTTTGAAGTCTTTGGTAGTATTTCTATGACCATACAAATTATATCAAGTTGACATCAATGACAATACAATACATTAACTGATTTAATGCCTTGGATGATCATCAACTTAACATCTTCAAATATTCAATCAGTTATAGTTCATCAATCTCTCCCTTTCGCATTGATGGAAACACACTTACATTATCACTCTATATTACTGCTAATACAATATGAAATATAACATTTGAAGTTCATCAAACTACCAACCTTATGTATTATACCTGATACAAATATCTGATCATTGGTAAGTTCATATAGCTTAGATTTTATTCTTGTGGCTTTCTTTATGTCTTCAATCCCTTCACTGGTAGATGTAGAATCTTTCTTTCTTTGATGTTATGTGTTCATCTTCTGTGTCAAACTCTCTCCCTTTCACTGTTCTCCTTTCTTTTGATGTCTATTGTCAGCAATTCTTTCTCTTTTTATGTACTCTCCATTTCTTGTTACATCTCTCCCTTTGGATACTGTGATGGATATAATCTATTTTTGATCTCCTTGAAGTGTAATATCTCCCATGGATATAATCTCTTCCTAAAGTGATAATATCTCTCCCTTAGGTAATAAGAAGTGATAATGGATATAATCTCTCCCTTTGACAACAATTCCAAACAAACTTTTGACAATAATGCCAAATGGGTCCTTTCTATCCATAATATATCCCTTGAATTTCCAAATCCATAAAAAATACAATAACTCTACTGCTTGGAGTAGATAGATACCTTGCTATGTATAGATTTATCTTTGAAGTCCATCTCTTTGCTTGCATCAACATTAATGATATTATAATAATATGTAGGTTGATACAGCCTTCTAGTCATTTTACTAACCAGTTGACAAGGGTCTGACCCCTAGTCTCTTTCTCAAGTATCCAAATGCATCCTTGGGTAGTGGCTTGGTGAAGATATCAGCCAATTGTTCCTTTGATTGCACATACTCAAGATTCACCTCCTTTCCTTGAACTTGTTCTCTCAAATAATGATACTTGATGGCAATATGCTTTGTTTTAGCATGCATGACTGGATTCTTGGAAATATTTATTGCACTTGTATTATTACAATAGATAATTACTGGTTCAAGAATTTTCATATGCATACCTTCCAGTAACTGTTTGATCCATGCAATATTTGAGCAATTTGCAGCAGTAGAAACATACTCTGCTTCAGTAGTAGATTGAGAGATGTATCCTTGCTTCTTGTTGTTCCATGTGACAAGTCTGTCACCCATAAAGAATGATCCTCTAGTTGTTCTCTTCCGGTCATCAATATTTCTAGCCCAATTAGTGTCGATAAAGACCTTAAGTTCAAATTTTCCTTCTCTTCTATACCATAAGCCATATTCCTCAGTATTCTTTAGATATCTTCATATTCTTTTCACAGCAGCCATATGTGATTCTCTGGGATTAGCAGGAAATCTAGCAACTATTCCTATTGCATGTGCAATATTTTGTCTAGTATGTACAACATACATGAGTTTTCCAATCATTGATCTATACATATTCTGATTTACCTCTAATTAATTGTCCTCCTATGTTAGCTTACATATAGTTTCCATCGATGTTCCAACTAGTTTGGACTCTTCCATCTTGAATATTTTCAATACTTCTTTGATGTATTTGGATTGTGTAATGAAAATACCTTCATCTTGTTGCATGATCTATAGACCAAGAAAGAACTTGATCTCTCCAAACATAGACATATCAAACTCTTTTCTCATTTCATTTGAAAATGATTTGCATAGCATATCATTGCCTCCAAATATGATGTCATCATCAAATATCTCAGCAATCAAAATGTTAGCATCAGTATCTTCCATCAAATAAAGATTATTGTTTTCACTAGTCCTTACAAATACCATACTTATAAGATAGGAATGAAGTCTTTCATACCAGGCTTGGGGTGCTTGTTTCAGCCCATATAGGGCTTTGTGTATTTTACATACCATGTCCCTCTTGTCTAGATAAAACAAACCCTTCTGGTTGTTCAATGTATACCTCTTCTTCAAGTATTCCATTTAGGAATGCAGACTTGACATCCATTTGATATACCTTGAATCCTTTACATGCAACATAACCAAGTAATATTCTCACTCCTTCTAGCCTTGCAATGGGTGCAAAGGTCTCTCCATAGTCAATTCCTTCTTCTTGTGCATATCCCTTGCATACTAGTCTTTCTTTATTTTTGGCGACTTCTCCATTCTCATTCAATTTATTTCTGAATATCCATTTTGTACCAATGATATTCTTGTCATTTGGTCTTGGTACAAGTGTCCATGTATTTTTTTTCTCAATTTACTCAATCTCCTCATTCATAGAACTAATCTATTCATCATTATCAAGTGTAGCATTGATATATTTAGGCTCATAATCACAAATAAGACATCTTGTATTTAGAGACTTACTTCCAGTTCTCATACCAGCCTTCTTATCTCCAATGATCTAGTTCTATGGATGGTTCCTTCTGACATATATGGAAAGTATAGTTTCAGATCTTTGTCTATCACCTTGATCATCATTTTTTCCTTCATTTTGTTGTCCATCACTTTGTGCATCATTTTTAGCAATATCCTGATCATTGATATTTGCAGCCTGATGCTCGGGTGCAATGATCTTTTGCTCAGGAGCTCTACATTGTTGGTCAGGTAGAGTGTCACGTTCTTCATTGTAAACAAACCTATTGTAGTCCTCTAGTTCTTTTGTGCTTTCCTTTTCATTCTTCTCTGCAAATTCATCTATCTTTACATTTTCACTTTCAATAATTTTGTTAGAGGCTTTATTTAGACATTTATAATCCTTTCTCTTGGTGGAATACCCTAGAAAGATTCCTTCATCACTCTTGGAGTCAAGTTTTCCATTTCTATCATCTTTTAAGATATAACATTTGTTGGCAAGTGATCAATTTGGGCAATGTGGTTCACTTTTTGGTTGTCATTTATGGAAACACATCTAGGTTTAAGATCAATTATTCTGAAGATAAGTTTTGGTATGTCCAAAATTGACTAAGTATAGAAATAGAGGTACAATATTATTTCAGATATCAAAGATAGAGATCGATGAATTGAGGCATGTGAGCTTAGTGGAAGATAGTATGGAGTATTTATGAAATAAACCTAAGATTGATTTGGATTTGGTTAAGTTTATGATAAGTTATAAGGATTTGAAGACTGATAGACAACAGAGAACAATGACACAGAGTAGTTGGATAGGAACGAAGAATAAGGGAGTATGACTTGGACTCCAGGAAATTGAAATTGTATTTTTGTTATTGATATTCTATACTTTGACTATGCAAGTGTGCCAACTATGCATTTGATATTTACTATATTAAATGTATTTTGTATTGAAGTTTGACTTAGTACCATTTGTAATATTTATACTGAGAGCCGCCTTTGTAAAGTTAAAAGATATATATGTAAGATCTTTTTGGTAAAGATTATGAAGTAGTGAGTAAGTGAAGTGTATGTAGTATTTTATCTAGAAGAGAAGACATGTGAATGGAAGAGCAGAGAATGGTAGAGCTATAAAGCAACTATCAAAGCATTTGTGATGCTTATTTTTGTTCATGACTAAGAACCTTTTGTAACAGAATTACATTGTAAGAGTTGTAAGCTCATTGGCCCCTAACAGGGTGTTGTGAACCTTTAACAAGGTTGTTATTCCTCTAACAGGAAAATGTACTATGTAATATTCAGCTCCTAACAGGGCTAGGTCTCCTTACAGGGACATTATACTTTAGTACATGCTTGTGGGTATCATCCCCACTGGGGTTTTCCCTTGGTCAGGGTTTCCTCATAAAAAAATCATGGTGTTATGAGTTTTGTGTTATTTGTTTATGTTCTTTCCTTTACTGCAATTGTATGGTTAATGTTCAAGTGGTAGAAGAATTTAATTAACTATTATAATACTGATTCACCCCCCCCCCCACTCTCAGTATATTATTCAATACTAACAATTGGTATCAGAGCTTTTGGCCCTTAGAGAGAAAGCCTAACAGCTTGAGGGAGATCAGAATAGATTTGAATAGTTTACAGGAGAAATTTGAAGCTGCACTTGAAGACCTTGATAATGCTAAAGAAGAAAATGGTGAATTGAAGTTCAACATCTGAAGAGCAGAGAAATTCATAAAGAAACTGAAAAAAACAACTTGAACTTTCCAGAAGTCAGAGAGAAGATCTTATGGTTCAAATAAAAGAAGACTTAGATGAGGACAATTCAGATCAGGTGAAGCAACTAAAAGAAGAGATTGAGACTCTAAAGCTTGAGAACAAGAATATGGATAAAGAAATATAGATACATGAGGATGCTAAGAAGAAAGCTAAAGAAACCTTGAACAATGCATTGAATCAAATGAAAGATGAAGAAAACAACTACAAGAACAAATACTTAGAATTGGAGAAATAAAATCAGATTATGAAAGGTGAACTTACTGAAGCAAAGAAACATATTGAGAAACTTCACACCAGTAGTGATTTGATTGATGAACAACTAGACAAGAAGAAACCTATAGGTTACATGACTAGTATTAGCTTCAATGAAGCTGAATGTTCAAAGAATCAGGAAGAGAAATTAGATGAGAAGATTAATGCTAAGAAACCATGTATTAAAGAACCTACAGAGTAGATTAGACCTTTTAGAGGCAGATGCTTTGGTTGCAACAAATTTGGACACATGAAGAAAGATTGCAGAGGTAATGTCCCTTTTAGAACTTTTTCTGGTTATTGTTTTAACTGTAATGGATATGGGCACAAGAAGACAAAATGCAGAAAATCTAGTTATAGATAAGACAATGGAAGAGAACCTACAATGAAACCTACATGCTACAAATGTAACAATGTTGGACACATTGTGAAGTACTGTAAATTACAAGTTAATCAAGAAAGAAGACCACCTATATGTTACAAATGCAATAATAGAGGACATATAGTGAAGTTTTATAGGTATAATGGAGTAGATAATAGAAGAACACCACCTCCTATGAAACCTCAAAAGAATGGAAGTGATAATGGAAAGAGTATTGCAGATGTGAAGAGTGATTTTGAAAATTGTTTTAAGAAAGAAGAAGACAACAATAGTGGTAAGATATGGAAGATTAAAGAAACTAGTGAGACATCAATTTAGGGAGAGTCAGTAGATGCTACTCGATCTTCACTTGAAGGTAGCAAGATAGAATCTCCCTAATCAGTCGATCATGGCCTTAGGGGAGCATTAAATGCAACATATAAAAATTTATCCTACCCCACAAATCATGTAGAGAGGTCATCCGAGCTTGGGAATATGTTGAGCCAACATTATGGATCATATATCTAAGAGTGCATCATCAGCCAAATTGTATATTTTGATCGCGAGAATTAGCAGTCGACCAAACAGTTTAGAGTGAAAAAGAAAAGTTATAACCTAGCTTGTATAAAGCACCATGTTATGATCTATTTTTCTATCATTTGACAACAAGCGAGCCAAAGAGATTAGAGAGAAGAAGTATTCAGACATTTCTACACCTGTCGTGCATTATCGATAAAAGCATAAAATTGAATTTCCACGTGTGAAAGGTATTCTACATTATCTAAGATATGGATGCACCTGTGATTTTCAATGTTTTTGATTGTCCTAGATACAAATTCAAGAAACATCCTTATAAGTCATGTGAAGAGGATCCGAAAGGAGCATTTTCACAGACCCCACATGGCGTATTGCACATAGAAGACATCAGGGCTTACATACATTGTAAGTATGACACATTGGGAGATGATGATATACTCACTAAAATGGAAGATATGACTGAGAATGGAATCATGAAGGAAGAATGGAAACATGTCAGTCAATTAAGTATAATGAAGATTATGGATCTGTGCGACTTTAATGAAAATGAATGGTTTAAAATACTTATGAGCAGGGTTCATGATCAATTCATATGGATTAGTAGCCAACCTGTGAAGATATGCAGTGACCTAATTCATGAGATTACTAGTTTAGATAACACTGGTGTTGTACTCATTATGGAGAAACATGTCAAGAAGGAAGTCAAAACCCTAACACACTCAAAGTGGGAGAAAAGGAAAATGAAGTAAATGATATTTTCCAACAAGATGTAAGGTTGATTGCAATGATACTTGGTTACAAACTTTTCTACAGTAGCAGACCTAATTGAGTATTAGCTGGAGTTATTATGATAGCATGGAGAATGATAAAAGAAAACACACAGTACAACCTATGCAAAGTATTGGCACGATAATTCATTGAGAATGTAAAGCTTGTGAAGAAGGAAAAAATGAAAACTTTTAGGTTTGGATCATTATTGGTACACATGTTCATTCATATTGAACATAAGTTTCTTGGTCTACACCGTAGTGGCTAGAAAACTAAAGTTCCTACTGGTATACTAATCTCACAGAGTTACAAAAGACAAAACACTACTTGGGTAGATGGAGAACTGTTTGCAATGATCAAAATTCTACAAAGACAAATGAAGAGTAGATACATATTACATGAGGACATTGTTGAGAAGTATAAGGACACAATTTTTTTTATGGTTGAAAGAGACTGTGTATTTTTTGAGGCAATGACCCCTAGAAAGAAATGGTGTTACCCTATGGGCTATGAAGTGAGTTCTGAAGTACTCACCATGCAAGTAGAATATATTGTTGCATCAGAAGTTGATACATCAAAAGAGAGTTGGGGGACATATGAGAACAAGTCAAAGAAGGTAAGAGAAGAATAGTATAGAGGACAGAGGAAGAGAAAGATTTATAATCTTATTCATGACTATGGAGTAAAGGCTCGTCTATCTAAGGAAGAACTGAAAGACATTAAGAAGAAGATGGCAGATAGCTCCCTTGGAGTAGCTAGTGGAAGCTCTAATGCCCCTTCCATCTCTAAAGCAATTATGGTTGATAACATACCTCCACCACAATAGCAGGCAGAACAAGCAAAGGAAGTTACTCCTCGAGTAACTAGATCTAGTATGCAGACAAAAGAGAAGAACGTAGTTGAAGAAGAGAAGAAAACTAAGAAGAATAAAGCATGGAAACCTGACATGAAAATGCTGGAGAAAAGAGCAATTGAACAAGGAAAATTGGTTTCAATTGATAAATATTATGACAGATATGAAGAAGCATATAAACTAAAAATTGAAGACATTGTGATAGAACACATGATTAGTTTCAAGAAGACACTTTTGGAAGTTGAAGGAAGCATACCCTTAGATTTGTATACAAAATTGGAAATCAAAAAACATTTTGCACAAGTTGAAGATGATCATATTAGAAATAAAGAGATTGATGACATGTTTCCTGTGTTATCCTTACAAGAGAGAGATATTATAGTCAAATAATTGAAACCCTTGTTGAGGAAAAATACCAGATTACTAAAGATAATGGTGAGGAAATATGATGAAGTAACTAAGGAAACTCGGAAGGCACTTGAGAAGATACTCTGTGTGTGTATTTGGGTACCTGATGAAAACAACACAAACACTCAATAGGTCATTGCATTAGTCCAAATGGTTAGATAAAATGTTCAAAACCACTAATATCGGCCTATTGCCTTCTAACTAGA
>MU228561.1:1062166-1099500 GCA_018584345.1 Thuja plicata | reverse complement strand
AAATGAAATAAACTTATTTAATTCATTTAGAAATATAGGAATTAATTATTTAAACAATGAAATTGCTTTTTAATAATTAGGGGACTATAGCCATTTTAATTAAATAGGCTAGGGGAATGGGTTATTTTCAAGTGGGTATTTGATTTAGGGATTTATTTAATTCCTTTATAATTAAATACTATAGCCATATTTGATTTTTGATTTGATTTGATTGGTCGAAATTGATTTGAATTATATGGCTATAATACTTAATATAATTTAGTGATAAAAATCACCTTAGGACATTAAATTGATTTAAAGAATTATGCAAAGCAGTAACAGGGTTGTTTGGACATAATCAAGGGTATGATCACACTTAGGGAAAATAGGGTCCATAGTTGGAACAGACCAAATTAAGGTGGTTACAGATACTATTGAGAACTAATTTTGTCAAGCCCCCACCTGCTAAGACAGATTTATCTATATAATTGGGAATGGATGACAGCACAAAGGACACAGAGACTAATGATGAAGAGAGTAAAGAAGACACTACTGCAGATTCTATGTTTCTGGTGTGGCAGTAACACTAGACCCCTCACAAGATGAGAAGGACCCTTTTACAAGAACCATGGACACTTCTATTGCTGATGAACTTGAGAAGGAAGAGGAGAATAAGGAAGATGAGAAGAAAGAGGATGAAGGACAGAAGACTGAGTTAAAAGAAGATGAAAAAGAAGAGGTAACTTCACCATCTAGCTTATTGTTGGAAAGTAGTAATGTAAATATTGATAACATGGATGAAGATGAATTGGTGAAACTGGCATTCACCGCACTGAACAAAGCAAAGGATAAATCAGTATAGAAAGGAGATAAGAGGACAAAAGTGATTTTAAGAGCTATTGATACTATGAATAAATTGCTTCCAGTACCCTTAGTATTCCAGAACAAAGATGACATTGAGAACTTGAAAGTCACACTTGATGAGTTTGATGGCCACTTTGAAAATTTGCTGAAGACTACAGAGGAGAAAGCAGAGAAAACATATGAAGAGAAGAAGATGATAAAAGTATGCACATCCATCTCATGGGACTTAGGAGTTGTGAAAACTTGTTTGATAAATGCAAAGAACTGCATTGCACATGGGAGAAAGTTATTTGGTTACAACATGAATCCTATCAGACACATTCAGAATATTGAAGATATTATTGCCAAGGAAAGGGCAACTTTGAATAGGTTAATGGATGGTTATGAAACATCTTCACAGACCACTACAAAGTTAGATGCTAAAGTGACAAAGATATTGGCTAAGATCAATGTATTGGAGAATGAGAAGGAGAGAGTAATGAGAAGATTCAATTTGCTAAGGAACTTCATTACTCCAAAGCTACCAATACTTGAGGCACATCTAACAGATTTAGAAAAGACTACAGATTCATTGGCTAAAGGCCTACCCACAGACTTGAAGAATGCTGAAACTACATCCTTTGCATTGAATGGATTGATTCATATAAGATATATTTTGTTTAAGACATGGAGCACTGAAGTGAAGATTTTCGAAGATTCCTTCCAATACATTCTAAAACTTGTGAGCATTGTCATTGTTGTCAAAGGGAGAGAAGAGAAGAGAGAACAAATATATATATATATATATATATATATTTAAAGAAAATAAAATGAAAAAGATGAGGCAAAGAAGTGGAGACAGTTTTGTTGGAACACTTAGTATTTTTTTTGTTAAGTGTTTCCATCAATGCCAAAGGAAGAGATTGTTGGCAAGTGATCAATTTGGGTAATGTGATTCACTTTTTGGTTGTCATTTATGGCAACACATCTAGGTTTAAGATCGATTATTTTGAAGATAAGTTTTGGTATGTCCAAAATTGACCAAGTATAGAAATAGAGGTACAGTATTGTTTTAGATATCGAAGATAGAGATCAATGAATTAAGGCAAGTGAGCTTGGTGGAAGATAGTATGGACTATTTATGACATACACCTAAGATAGATTTGGATTTGGTTAAGTTTATGATAATTTATAAGGATTTGAAGACTGAGAGATAGTAGAGAACAATGACACATAGCAGTTGGACAACAACGAAGAATAAGGGAGTATGAATTCGACTCTAGGAAATCAAAGTTGTATTTTTGTTATTGATAGTCTATACTTTGACTATGCAAGTGTGTTGACTATGCATTTGATATTTACTATATTAAATGTATTTTGTATTGAACGCAAAATTAGTACTATTTGTAATATTCATACTGAGAGCCAAATTTGTAAAGTTAAAAGATATATATATATATATATATATATGTAAGATATTTTTGGTAAAGATTATGAAGTAGTGAGTGAGTGAAGTGTATGCAGTATTTTATTTGGAAGAGGATACATGCAAATGGAAAAGAAGATAATGTCAGAGCTATAAAGGAACTATCAAAGAATTTGTGATGCTTGTTTTTGTTCATGACTGAGAACCTTTTGTTACAAAATTACATTGTAAGAGTTGTAAGCTCATTGGCCCCTAACACGGTGTTGTGAACCTTTAACAGGGTTGTTATTTCTCTAATAGGGAAATGTAATATATAATATTTATCTCCTAACAAGGCTAGGTCTCCTTACATGGAAATTATACTTTAGAACATGCTTGTGGGTATCATCCCCACCGGGGTTTTCCCTTGGCCAGGGTTTCCTCATAAAAAAATCATGGTGTTATGAGTTTTGTGTTATTTTTTTATGTTCTTTCCTTTACTGAAATTGTATGGTTAATGTTCAAGTGGTAGAAGAATTTAATTAACTATTATAATACTAATTCACCCCCCCTCTCAATATTATTCAATCCTAACAACATGGACTGCAAATTTTTTTGAAATAACTCACATTGGGTGTGTATCCATACCATATCTCATAAGGTGTCTTCTTGGTGTCTTTCTTCAATTGTACTCTATTCAATGTGTAAATAGTAGTACTGAAAGCTTCTCTCCAGAAGATTTGGGTGATGCCTTTCTCTATCATCAGTGTCCTTGCAAAATTAACTATGGATCTATTCCTTCTTTCAACAATTCCATTTTGCTATGGTGTTCTCGGTGCAGAGACCTATCTTTTGATTCCATGCTCATTACAAAAGTTATTGAATTCATCTAAAATAAATTCCCCTCCTCTATCTGACATTTAGCATTTTGATTCTTTACCACTTTTTTTCTCAACCATTGCCTTGTACCATTTAAACATCTTAAATGCTTCTGATTTATCTTTTAGAAACATAACTGTCATCATTCTAGAGTAATCATCAACAAAGAGAATAAAATATTTATCTCCATAATAACTCTTTATCCTCATGGGTCCACATAAATTAGTATGGACTAATTCTAGAATTACATCAGATGTATGGGTTTTTCTTTTGAAACTATACTTTGTCATCTTTCCTTTTTGACAATTCTTACACATGATATTGTCGGGTTTAGTCATCATTGATAAACCTCTTACATTTATCTTTTTGCTTATCTTTATCAGGTTGTCAAAGTTCACATGACACAATCTTTTATGCCACAACCACATGTCTTCATTTCTAGCCATTAATAAAGTGGTGTCAGTATCATTCAAATAGAATAAGTTACCTTTTGTCTGCTCACCGGTACCAATCAAATTGCCTGATTCATTGAATATCTTTGCCATATTATTTTCAAATGCTACTCTGTGACCTGAATTATTCAAGTGAGAAACACTCAATAGATTATAATTCAATCTTTTTACCCAATAAGCATTTTTCACATTTTATTAGGTTATTCAACATTATAGTTCATCTACCTTCAATTGGACATGGTGTGTTATTACCCATTCTTATTGAACCACCATTGTATTATTCAAGAGTCTCAAAATTTTGTTTGTCACTGGTCATGTCATGAGTGAAGCCACTATCTATGATCTAGACATCATTTTACCAACTTTAGATATGAGTACAGTTTCTACATACCTTTCTTCATCATCATCAAAATCATCTTTTACTGCTACAAACACCATCTCGATGTCTTCATCAGATTCGGTGTCAGTATCATCATCTTTGCATTTTTCTAGGCAATTGGCCTTCTTTCCTTTGTCCTTGTAGTCTTGGGTATCTCTTCTCTCTAATTGTCATTTGCTTCTATAATCACCTTTGTCATACTTCTTTTCAAATGACCTGTCATTACTTCTGTCATCTTTTCTTCTGTTAGGACATCTTGCAGCAAAGTGTCTAATCTCTTTACAATTAAAACAAACAAGTGGTAATTTACCTTTGCATTTACCTTTGCCTCGTTGCATTCTTCTAGCCATAAGTGCTTCAATTTCATCAAGATATTCTTCTTCACTTTCACTATCACTATCTTTTCTCATAGTGTGTTTATGACTTGATTTACTTATTCTCAAAGAAGATTTGAATGCAGACTCTATGTTTGGTAAGACACTATTATCAAAATTATTCATCTCAAATGAAATTCGTCTTCCAATTAAATTGTCTACAGTAACATCAAGCTATTTTATACTGCTCTCATTTCTTGAATGGCAGATACTCTAATAGCATAAGTAGGTAGTAAGGTTCTTAGAATTTTACTTACCACTATATCTTCTTCTAGTACACCTCCAACTCCTCAGATTACATTGACTACCTCTTTGATTCTTGTGTTGTACTATGTGATGTTTTCACCTTCTTTCATCTTGAGATCATCAAACTTTCCTCTAAGGCTTTCTACCTTGGCTCTCAAAACATTCTTGTCACCACCATGTACAAGCATCAATTTGTCCCACATCTTCTTTACAGTCTTGTAGGTTTTGACATCTTCAAATTTAGCATCATAGAATGAGGAAGCAAGCTCTATCATCATGCAGTTGTGCTCATGATTACCTCTCATTTTTTCAACTATGGAAGCTCCTATGGGAGACACATATTCAGTATCTAAGTATTGAATAACATCATTTCCAATACCTGATAAGTGGAGTCTTATTCTTCTATGCCATGAAGCAAAATTGTCTTTGTTCAACTTGGGTACATCTTGTCTGTTCATCTTGTGATATTTATCTTAGGTCTTGAAACCTTGCTTCTAAGAACACAAGCTCTGATACCAATTTTTAGTAATAACTTAGAGGGGGGGGGGGGGGGAATTAGTGGCCTCAAAAATTNGGGGGGGGGGGGGGGTGAATTAGTGGCCTCAAAAATTAATCCTTAAATCAACCCTTAAAACTTATTATCACTTTTAAGCTTTCAGTTATACTTAGTCCTACAAGATGAATGCCTTGAAATACTTATGACAGATTACTACTTGTCAAAATTCTTTGTAAATATTTATTCTATATGATTACCGATAAGCAGTCTTATATTTACCAAAACACAGTAAATAGCTAGAGTATACCGATCAATCCAGAATTGCATATGTGAAATGTAAAATAGTAAAGTAATGAAACATAAACACATAACACATGGAATTTTAATGTGGAAACCCTATTAGGGGAAAAACCACTGGGACTGGTACCCCAAATTTTCAACCTTCTAAAGTGAGCTCAGTTAAGAGCCAACCCTGTTAAAGGTTACAAACACACTGCTGGGTGTGACCTTGTTAGAGGATTTAAAAGATAGTTTATCACCTAGTATCTGGCATCTAATGCTACCATCCTTGATCAAACACTCACTTGTCCTATCAATAGGTATCGGGAATATCCAATGCTACTTTCTATGATTAAACTTTTTGATACTCCTTGGGATGTATCTCAATTACAAAAGACTTTCATGTCCTGCTCGATTAAGAGACTTGATGCTTCAATGGTTAAACTGAAACATTAAATGATTTGTTTACACATACAACTTGAATTGCATATTTTCAGATCTATTGTAAGTGAATTACCTATTTGATCAATATAATCAATTCTATACCTTTTCTCCACATTGTTATGCTCTGTGATATTGTCTCACTATTCATCGATGTTTGTAGAATCTAGCTCTTTCCTTAGCTTGTTGATCAGGACTAGATGAAGACTTTCTTCTCCTTCAGAATATCTTTAGCATCTTTCCTCTTTTCTCTTCACCCCACACAATTCATAATGAATTAGGTTTGTCTCTTTATAGACATGATTCACCATTTCTTGGATTTCTTGATTCTTGGCGTGATCCACAATTCTCACTAATTAGATTTAAAGCAAACTCTAGTTTTATCTCAAAGAGATCTTCTTGCCAACTGGACAAAGAAGCTTTAAATCCATTACTAAACCTTGGCTTTATCTTGTCGATTAAAATAATGATAAGTATCAGTTGAGTCTATTTATAACTCTTGATAACTGTTGGTGAACAAATTTGTCTTCCAAGCAAATACCTACAAAATGACCCTAAAATGCCCAAACAAGAAGACTCACTAGCACCAATAGTTGGATCACTTCTCTATTGAAGAACGTAAGCGCCCTATGAATTATCCGGGTATAGCTCCCAATGTAAGATTTACAATGAATCAACTATAGTATAAAATCGATAATGCTTTTAACCTGAAAGTAGTAAAGGCTTGCAAACATCTATACGTAACCATGACACAGATGCGAAAGAACTAAATAATTGAAAGGAGATAGTAAATAAATGACACAAAGTCCATTTATCCAATCATTTCATTACAGAAAGAATGCAGAGAGAAGGACAAATTTCTCTTTCCAAATTCACGAATAACAAAAGCTCAAAGTCCAAATGATAATTATGGTAATAATTATATATGCCAAAACTGGATTTAGAGACAATCAGAATAACTCAAAGGTTGACATTGATCAGAAAACTAACTCACAAACTCAAAGTTTTGAGATACTAAAAATTTCCTCCTCTAAACACAACAAAACATGAAAAAAGATTTGTTGTTTGGTACACACAAATTACTATTCAAAAAAATATCTCCTCTCTTGTAGTGCAAAGTCTACAGAAAAATACACTCCCCCTTTCCCTGCATTACATTGGTACCAAAGTCTTCTTCCTTCCCTATCCACCCGATTTATAGAAAAAGAAGAACCCCGATATTGACATTCTGTTGCATATTTATCTTCCTTGCTTGTTGATGCTTATCAGTTATAATAAATGATTCTTGAAAACCGTTCTGCTTTCGTGTCTTGGGAGAGCTTTTACCAATCAATTTTCTCTCATTTGGTTACCTTTCTCTTATCTTTAAGATCATTAAAATATATAAAATGTTGACACTTATAGACTTAACCGCATATCACTTGCATGTCTTAAATGAAATCAGGTTAGCTATATGTATTGTTAGACATGACCCGATTTCGCAAGTAACGGGTAAATTGTGGATTTCTCAATAACATCTGGCAACTTTTCTCACCTGTAAGTTCAGTGACATACGTAATTATTTTATGTTGTTATTGGAGGTCTCACTTACAAAAATCGATGCTTGAATCCTATCTTCAATAGATGCAACGTCGGGGATGGCATGGTGGATATCATGATTGTTTGTGATGAGCGCGATCTACACACAACAATCTGTACTCTATTTCACACAGGGCCAATCTCTGTCTCTTATTTCACACAGGGGGGCTACGGTGCTGCACCTAGATAGGCATCAAGAAAATTACTCATATCATCCATCTACTCCTATGATAGCTATTTGTTCAACTTAACCTTGGAATTACTAACCAAATCTTCTTCTATAATGTGCACTTTGACACATAGTTTACACTAGATTTTCATATGTATATGAAGAAATGCTCGGGCAAGAGAAATGGGAACTTGATCTTTCACCTTTAAGAATGCATAGGAGGAAAATGAATATCACCATGTTGAACCGATGACTATCGAGCTATTATGAGAAACATATTGAATGGTTTGTGCCTGTCTACACCTCTTCTGCATTGATCTACAAGCCGGATGCACTGATGCAATCCATGGATTGCCTTCAATTAACTATAAAACAAGCTCAATGGGGAATTGCATATAGCCCAATAGTCACCAGCCAATGTTCATTTGAAATTCCTTTGGTGTTCTCAAATGCGGCCAAAATTTTATACATTAGGAATGAAATGTTTGAGCCCAAGCTTTCTATTAGTTTCTTCAATCACATCTTTGGAGATGCTTGCATTTGCCTATAACCACATTACCTTTGTCGTGGCCTCAAGAATGGGACTTTTATATATATTTCATGGCGGTAGTCTAAATCTCATTTAGACACTTAAACAGATCAATTGGAAGAGGGTCAAGGGCTTTCACTTTCATGCATTCCCAACATAGGCTCACAAGATGGATGCTTCTGTACATATTTTGGGAATGCCTATCATTACATATAGTATTCCAAATCATGCAGTCAAACACTCTATTTATATTTTCACCTTAGAGACATTTGATCAAACATATGAAACACATCCTCATAATGCTTCTCATCTTCTTTGATGTTTAAGACATGGCTTTTAACCATTGTTACCATAATCGGCCCTTGTTCTGGATTACGCTTTGCATCTTCACCATAATAAGGTGCAGATGTATTTCAATGGGACTGGTTGAGCGCTTGAGTTCACCTTTGACGTCACCTTCGGGGCTGAACATTCTTCCCCCTTAGCACATATTGGAATATCTAGATCATATTGACAACTTGTCAAACAGTTTTTAGAACTCCCCATATTTGTACCTTTCAATGATGAAAAGAAACTCGGGTATTTTTCCAAAGACTTGGTCGACATTCTCCACCTGCAAAAACTTGAGTGATGATATGGGATTAAGAATCTTGCAGCTCATCTCATGATCCATTCAAGCTTTCCTGACATGTATCCCAAACATATCTCTGAGTGCGGATTCATATGTGTTATGTCGACTTGGGAATGTCCCTTCATGTGATTCTTTCCTTAAATCTTGTGGCATAGGGATTCAATTAACACCTGTACTTTTCCATCGAACACATTTGGCATCTCCCTTGTTTTAAGTGTTCACTAAATATGCAACACGCATATGGATTCCTTTAGAGTAATACCATCAGTTACCAATCCATCAGATTTGATAACATACGGGCACATATTTGTTTAAAGCTCCAAAAATAAATTCAATACCGAAAATGAGTATTGAGTTTTAAGACATATTATAAGAAGAATCTGCATTTACCACAGTGTGTGATCGGGCTATATATCTATATTCTCTAAGCATAAGAAAGGTGCACGTGGATTTTTAATTCTTTGTCCTTTGCAACCTTTGAATGTGTATATCTTGGGAGTGTCCCTACAACTATGTGTTTTGTCTCCACAGACTCAAGCTCGGGATTGATCTGGTGGGAATGAACATAAAACACTTCACAATATCTATTAGCAAGGGATTATAGGTAATTCTCATTAATTGATGGGCACTCTTGTGGTATGCAAAATACCAATTGTTGAGGATTCATTTGGTGATAGGTTCTAGATACAATATGGTGTATAGGTGGATGTGACTTATGTAGAAGTTGAGAAATCCAACTTCACAGCTTGCCAAGAACACCTACATGCAAAATACCTGTTGCAAAGAATGAAGCTAACGACAGAAAAAGCAAAAACCCTTTTGTGCTCAAAATATGAGAGCTCAAAATCTATTCAGAGAGTATGCAAAACAAAATACAAGCATTCGACCTTAAAGGTGAATGAAACCCTAAAAAGAGGAAAAGGCTAACCTCAGAGAAAGCTTAAGTGAAAAATAGAGTACGACTAACTTAATAATTAATATCAACATGATATAATTAGTAAGTGAGGAAAACTATGTACTCTAACACCCCCCCTTTAGCGAAGCTCAGGAGGTAAGCTAACCTAGCACAGCTATGAAAGCCAGAAATGGGTTCTGGCAACAAAGCTTGATCAGGTACCCAATACAAGGAAATCTCTGTGAACTGGAGATAAAGGAGAAAACCCAATGGGAAAAAATCCTCTCCAAAAAGAGATATAAAAGAAAGAAAAAGACAAAGGATGACTTCAAGAGACTCTCTCAAAGCCATGAGTATGATGCGTGCTACTAACCCCCTCGTGAGAGAGGGTCGAGGCTCCAAAGCCCCCCCAGAATGAAATAACCCCTGGATCAATGAACAAACCACCATGAATCTAATACAAAGGAGTGAAAGGAAGTGAGCAATGAAGAGGTGACCTCGAAAGATGAGGTGTCACTGGAAGGCTGAGTTGATGCTCAAATGAGAAGACACGAGGATCCTAAAACAAAATCCCCAATGTAAGTGGTATGACAGGTGTGATGACACTATCATGAGAGAGGAGAAGAGTGTCCTCTATATAATCCTCAACAACTACACCTGGTGGCTTGATGAATGGAGTTGGAGGGTCTGGCAGTGCTGAAGAAGAATCCTGCTAAAGAGAAATAACCTCAGCAAGATGTGGTGTGGCAGTCACAGCAGTGGTCTTAGGAACAACACAGAGGTTGAAGTGACCTGACTGCACCACATGATGCTCTCGCGGAAGAGGAGAGCTGAGCTTTGATAATGGAGATGGTGGACCAAAATGTGTGAAGGTGTAGAGACGGGTGGAATGATCAATTGTCCCTATAGAAACAATGCCACCTATCACACTATCTTGAATGAAGATTGAATCTGGCGTGAACTCAACTATCTTCCCTGATCCACTGTGTGTAATCTGGTAAATCAAGAGAAGGTTTGCAGTCAGAGATGGAACATACAATACATCATTGAATGTGCCATCCTGAATGCATACAGAACCTTTCCCACAGACTGGCATAACAGTGTTATTCCCCATGAGAATGTGGGGAATAGGAGAAGCCTCAATGGAAGAGAAGATCTCTGGAGAAGACACCATATGGTGAGAAGCATCTGAATCAAGTATCCAAGGGATCTGTGAAGGGGATGCAACGAAAGCCCATAATGCATGACCCTGTCCAAAATCCTATCCAAATGTCGAAGATGAGGTAGAAGATTAAAAAGAAGACCCTTGTGAGGATGGAGAGGAAATAGTACTCTTCTGAAGGAGAGCTTGCAAATCTGCAATCTGTTTCTCATAGCCATCAAATCTCTTCTAAAAACATTGTGATTCATCATGGGACCCCTTCTGACAATAGGAACGTGTAGGGTGATGAGTCTTCTATTTCTCTTTCTTAGAAGAAGATGGTGGGCCAGTAGAGTGCTGAGAAGAGGAATCAAATATCTTCTTTGGCTTCGGCTTCTATGTATCCTGATATGACTTGGCAAGCAATGCCTGTGACTATGAACGTATAAGAGAATCCATCTGACTGAGCTTGGACTTTTCATGAGTTAACCTACCACAGAAGGTCTCAAAAGAGGGCATAACATGCCATGCACCCAGTGCATCCATAGTGGAGTAGAAGGTAGAAGTGAAAATCTAATAAGGACCATGAAGCTTTGAGAGTATCAGGAAGATACACTCATCATCTGACTTCATCTTTCTAGCAACCTGTAAAATAGATCAAAGAGACTTGAACTTCTTTAGGAAGTCCTCAATGCTGGTGAATGATTCAGGTGCCAAGGAGGTGAACTCTACATCTAACTAGAGAATCCTGAACTGATTCATGGTGCCAAACAAGGTGGAAAACTTGTCCTGCATATCCCTGGGTGTGGTCAGACCATCCAGGTGGAATAACAACCCATCTGAAATATTCATGGCAATGAGGCCCATTGCCTCATCCATCCTATTTCTATGCATAAGAGCCTCATAAGGCCTCTGTAGAACTGGCTGAACAGTATCCAGGTAGGACCATAAACCTTGTGACATGAGGATTCTGGTCATTTGTGGCTTCCATCTGTGGTAGTTATGTGGAGTCAAAATGACAATGGATGTATCTGACATTGAGAGAAGAAGATGGAAGTAGAAGGGTCTCTCTGAATTGAAAATGCAGAAAGAAATAGGCACCCCCCCACAAACTATCAACCTAACTCCCGTACACCACAAGATGAAGCAAAAAACCACAAAGAACAAGAGAAAAACCTGAGGTCCAAATGCAGAGAAGGAGGGAAACAAATCCTCAACTTTGATGCCAATAATAGGAGCTCAAATGGTAGAACCAGCAATCAAGACTAGCATCAACACGTCTGGCTCAGAAACACCTTTCCGATGATATTTCATTTTTTGAAAATGGACACCGTATGCTCAAGTTACGGCCAAAAAACCAAGTGCCCCTCCAAAGACCAACTCTCTCGAAAAAACCAGACACTGTATAAAATTTAACGTTCAAACGCTCGTCACCGCCCACTGGAAAAAAATTGACGGTCGTCGAGGCTGTCATCAGAAAAAATTTTCGGTCACCGGGAAAGTGAAATAACCACCGGAAAATTTGAATTTTTTCCAGAGAGTAAAAAGGTGGGGTGCTAACATCAGGGTGATGTCACCTCTATCACCTGTAGGCACTGGTGGTAGGTTGGTGGTAGACCGGTGGTGGTCGCCGATGGCTAGCTGCTCCTGGGCGGTTCCTGGGCAGTAGCATAGCTACTAGTGGCATCGCTGGTTGGAGAGCTGCTCCACCGGTGTTAGGTAGACGGTAAATGGTGTGGGCCTGTGTGAGCTGGGCCAGGGTGGCGTGTTGGTGGCACGCTCTGGCAGCCCCAAACTTTATTAAAAAACTTTCATTTTTTTATTTTTTTTGTTTGAAAAATGTGCCCGTACGGCCTGTGAGGCTAAATTTTTTTTCCTGAGGTCACTATGACCAAAATGGTCAAAATTTATAGGTATTTTGACTCTCTCGAGCCTTATGCACGTAGTGTTGGAGTCTATTTTTGCTCAAACGGCTCCAAAAAATAGTGCCTCCTTCAAAGTGACAAAAAAACCCCAGAAAAGCTGTGGTTGTCATCTTCGAATCGTGGCTTCAAAAAACCTTCAAACTAGGTAGCAACAGGGTGGCTCTGATACCATGTAGAAGTTGAGAAATCCAACTTCATAGCTTTCCAAGAACACCTGCATGCAAAATGCATGTTGCAAAGAATGAAGCTAACGACAGAAAAAGTAAAACCCTTCTGTGCTCAAAATGTGAGAGCTCAAAATCTATTCAGAGAGTATGCAAAACAAAATACAAGCATTCAACCTCAAAGGTGAATGAAACCCTAAAAATAGGAAAAGGCTAACCTAAGAGAAAGCTTAAGTGAAAAATAGAGTATGACTGACTTAATAATTAATATCAACATGATATAATTAATAAGTGAGGAAAACTATGTACTCTAACAACTTCATCTCCAAATTGATCACAATATCATTTATTTTTTTCTTGAATTAACAAAAGAAGGCCTAGCCATTCTGCATTCCCTTTATTAGACCTCAAGTTTCAAGCCTTGATCTTTGAATTTTGAATCTATATGCCTGACCCTGGATCTACACTTTTGGATTGATGAAGTAGTGAACTTTCATCACTCATTTGCAACCTTTAATCTGTACTCCCAAACTTCAACTCTGAATCTGGATTGGCAAGCCTTCATTGCTGAATTGGTAGATGTGAAACTTGAACCTCAAACTTTGACCTTGCATTTTGAACTTGTACTATGGATTTGCAAATCTGAACCAATGAGACTGAATATTGGATCTTGAACCCATAAATTATATTGGGCTTCTTCCAACCACTCTAAAATTCTACACTGAACCTATCCATGTTTGAACTCGACAAACCTCTTGAACTACTTTGAACCGATTTGAACTTAGTTTAATGAGGTTCAAAATCCATACATAACTGAGATATAAAGTTCAAACAAGGATTTATATGAGGAATATCACATTTTGAAAGATTTAAAATGGGGTCTAACATTGGCTCTACAGGGGGACTGCTTTTGATGCAAAAACAGAGAACTCCAGCAATCTCTAGGAAAAGAAAAGTGATTTATCCATGGGTGAATAGAGTCACTAAGAAAAGGAAAACTAGGAGTTGGTTGCATAAGGGCGAAGGGGAGTAGGGTAAAGCCAACCAGCCTAAACACCTAAACTACTAGCAAGCACGAAGCTAGTACATTATTCCAACTAACACTACGCACACAAAAAGAATATTTACAATATATACAAAGGTAGGAAAAGAACCTACCATAGGGGCCAAAAGTAAGAAGTGGTCATGTGAATCCATTTACCGGCTGGGAGAAATAGGAGCCTTTCTGCAACAACAAGGCATGTCTCAATGGAGCAGCTCCAAACCATTTCCTACTAGCGACTTCTTCAATGATGAACCTCAAGCTAAAGGCACATATAAATATGCTGACCAAGCATTCCTTCCCAAACATCCCTATTTCATCATAGCATTCTCTTTTCTCCAAGGATTGATCTTCAACATTCATCAAGCTAGATTTCATTTCAAACTGAAAAAAATTAAGTGTGGAAATATCTTCAAGAAAGGGTGCACAATATTTGGACTTGCTATCACCAAGACTCACCTTTTTCATATGGCTTTTAATACCATGGTCAATTCGTAGGCAGAGATATGCCTCATCCAACATAGGATCACATTTCATACCAAAATTCACTTCATCTCTATCAAAAATAAGATTATCATTAACTATGAAACACATTCCATCCTTCACTTTCCCTGATATTTCATTACACTTTTCAGCATGATTTCTACAATCTGAACCAGCAAGGTCACATAAAGAAGAAAAAGAAGATTCATTCAACAACAATTCATTTTTAGTTTGACCTGAATTAACACTTGGGCCAGTCTGAGAGAAGCTTTCTAGTTGAAGAGATGACAAGAAGTTGCCCATGATTTCTTCTTCTTCACCATGAAGAACATTAATCCACATTTCAGTCGAGCTGTCTACAAGCTAAAAGTTAACTTTAGAATTTCTTTCACCAATAGGAGTTTCAAACTGACTAGATTCTTCTATGGGCTGATCATCAATTTCACAATGGGATAGATTACTTTCAGCCTTCTCATTAAAAACAAAAGATTCAAACTCTGGTAACATGTTACTGTCAAATTTTTCATAAATAGAAACATTCAAAGAAACATGACTATCATCATTTTCAAATCTGAAACTTTCTAAATATGGAGAGAAAAAGGATTCAGGAGCACCTTTATCATCTTTATCCATGAGTTCTTGAGTTCCATCATGATCACCAAAGGCTGCATAATTGCGTGAAATGAAGTAAGATGATATTACTGGAGGTCCCTCATCATCAACTGTTAGATCTTCTTTCAACCTCACCACCTTTTCTTCATACCCCTTCAGATCCTTGAGTTTGTGGAACCATGCACAAAGACTTCTCCAATAAAGAGTGCTTGCATGATCATCTTCCAGACTGATATTTTCTCTAACAGCCCGAGAGATACTTTCTTTGAAACTGTGCAAGAACTCGCTCAACACTTTGTCACACATTGGATAGATTTCCATAAGAGTAGGATTAGGCCTTTTCTTGATCATGATCTTTCTGGTCTGCATGATGAATTAATATAGTCGCCAAGCTTGCATATACATATATGATATACAAACTGAGGAAATAAATTTAGCACTAGCCTTCGATTCCCCTCCCTAGTGGAGTCACCAAAAATTTGTTGGTAAACAAATTTGTCTTCCAAGAAAACACCTACAAATGACCCTAAAATTCCCAAACAAGAAGACTCACTAGCACCAATAGTTAGGCCACTTCTCTATTGAAGAACATAAGCGCCCTTTGAATTATCCAGGTACATCTCCCCGTGTAAGATTTACAATGAATCAACTAAACTATAAAATTGATAATGCTTTTAACCTAAAAGCAGTAAAGGCTTGCAAACATCTATATGTAACCATAACACAGATGCAAAAGAACTAACTAACTAAAAGGAGATAGTAAATAAATGACACAAAGTCCATTTATCCAATCATTTCATTATAGAAAGATTGCAGAGAGAAGGACAAATTTCTCTTTCCAAATTCGTGAATAACAAAAGCTCAAAGTCCAAATGACAATCATGGTAATAATTATATATGCCAAAACTGCATTTAGAGACAATCAAAATAACTGAAAGGTTGACATTGATCAGAATACTAACTCACAAACTCAAAGTTTTGAGATACTAAAACTTTCCTCCTCTAAACACAACAAAACAAGAAAAAACATTTGATGTTTGGCACACACAAATTACTTTTAAGAAAAATATATCCTCTCCTATAGCGCAAAGTCTACAGAAAAATACACTCCCCCTTTCCCTACATTACATTGGTACCAAATTCTTCTTCCTTCCCTAGCCACCCGACTTCCAGAAAAAGAAGAACCCCGATTTTGACATTCTATTGCATATTTATCTTCCTTTCTTTTTGATGCTTATCAATTATAATAACTGATTCTTGAAAATTGTTCTTCTTTCGTGTCTTGGGAGAGCTTTTACCAATCATTCTTCTCTCCTTTGGTTACCTTTCTCTTATCCTTAAGATCATTAAAATACATGCAATGTTGAAACTTATAGACTTAACCACATATCACTTGCATGTCTTAAATGAAATCGGGTTAGTTGTATGTATTGTTAGATGTGACCCGATTTTGCAAGTAACCGGTCAAGTGTGGATTTCTCAATAACATCTGGCAACTTTTCTCAAATGTAAGTTCAGTGACATATGTAATTCTTTTATGTTGTTATTGGAGGTCTCACTTACAAAACTTGATGCTTGAATCCTATCTTCAATAGATGCGACCTCAAGGATGGCATGGTGGATATCATGATTGTTTGTGATGAGCGTGATCTGCACACAACAATCTGTACTCTATTTCACACAGGTCCAAGCTCTGTCTCTTATTTCACACAGGGGGGCTATGGTGCTGCACCTAGACAGGCATGAAGCAAATTACTCATATCCTCCATCTACTTCTGCAATAGCTATTTGTTCGACTTAACCTTGGAATTACTGACCAAATATTATTCTATAATGTGCACTTTGACACATAGTTTACACTGGATTTTCATATGTATATGAAGAAATGCTCAGGCAAGAGAAACGGGACCTTGAGCTTTCACCTTTAAGAATGCATAGGAGGAAAATGAATATCACCATGTTGAACCAATGACTATCGAGCTATTATGAGCAACATATTGAATGGTTTGTGCCTGTCTACACCTCTTCTGCATTGATCTCCAAGCCAGATGCATTGATGCAATCCATGGATTGCCTTCAATTAACTGGAAAACAAGCTCAATGAGGAATTGCATATACCCCAATAGTAAACAACCAATGTTCATTTGAAATTCTTTTGGTGTTCTCCTACGTGGCCAAAATTTTATACATTAGGAATGAAATGTTTGAGCTTGAGCTTTCTATCAGTTTCTTAAATCACCTCTTTGGAGACGCTTGCATTTTCCTATAACCACATTACCTTTGTGGGGGCCTTGAGAATGGGACTTTTATATATATTTCATGGCGGCAGTCTACATCTCGTTCAGACACTTAAACATATCAATTGGAAGAGGGTCGAGGGCTTTCACTTTCATCCATTCCCAACACAGGCTCATGAGATGGACACTTCTATACATATTTTGGGAATGCCTATCATTACATATAGTATTCCAAATCATGCAGTCAAACACTCTGTTCATATTTTCACCTTAGAGACATTCGGTCAAACATATGAAACACATCCTCATAATGCTTCTCATCTTCTTCGATGTTTGAGACATGGCTTTTAACCATCGTTACAATAATCGGCCTCTGTTCTGGATTACACTTTGCATCTTCACCATAATAAGGTGTGGATGTATTTTAATGGGACTGGTTGAGCGCTTGAGTTTGTTAGGAAAGCTACTTGCGGAACCGCTTTCCAAATGTCAACTTACAGAAGAAATAATATAAAGTTCAAACTACTGAGATGCATAGGAAAGAAAAGAATAGAGAAAACACAAAAATGCACAAAATATAAACGCATGAGACCAAATTTAACGTGGGAAACCCTTTTAGGTAAAAAACCCACTACACAAGAACCCAACCAACTCTTTGTATTACAGTAATCAATATTACATACAATGAACAACAGATTCTTGCACAGGCTCACAGGCTCAGATTGTCGTTACAATCAACCTGACACTTCACTATATAGCCATTCGTTCCTAACAAATCCCACAGATATTTATACACTCTGTGATTCGTTATAGAATTTGGTAGAACAACTGTCGCTCCATGAAATGGTTACTAGCAGCCTTGGCACTCCTCTAGTCAACGGTCCCTTCACCACACTCCATCTATATGACATCACTCCATCGTACCTCTATCCTTTCACCATACGGGAGTCTCCTTTCTGTACGGGAACTCCTCTTCCCTTCAAGCTGTACGTGACTCCTCTTTTCCATTCTCTTCACCGTACGGTGAATTTCTGCCATACAGACCGTACTTCATTATCCCAATAATCTCCCACTTGATGAAGTACGGAGTTACTCAACATGGCTAACATGAAAGAAGAATCCACACCTTTACCGAGGACTCCATTAAGCCCGCAAGATGTTAACATCTTCAGTCACATGAAGATAAACATTTCCAAAAAATACTTTAGCAAATGTGAAAAAATCCTTCTGCCACATCACGATCTCACACCTTCCACCATCTGCAATACTGATGAAGATCATTCACTACACCAGTGCCAACAACTCCCACTAACTATGGTGATGAGTCACACATGGAACCTATGTCACTGCCAACAACTCCTACCGTACTGTAGTGTCGAGTCACACATGGCATCGTGACCACCATCTTCTACATGAAGATTGAATTATTTCAAATAGTCATCATTAGATGACCAATTAGCCAAAGAAGCACCACTAGCATCTTTACTGTCACTATCAAAAGACTCAGAATCATAAGAAATCTCAACTTTCTTCTTTTTCTTCATCTCTTTGCAATCCTTTCAGATATGACCAGTCTGCCCACATTTCCAACACTTCGCTTTGCATTTCTTCTTGCCATTGTCCTTCGATTGGTCTTGAACAACAAGAGCCTCCTTAACCACCTCAGAAGATCTCCTCTGCATCTCCTCCGACAGAAGTGCGGAAACTACTTCATCCATTTTAAACTGAGTAGTCGTACTTCCAATGGCCATCACAAGATGGTCCCACAAATTAGGCAAAGAACTCAACAACAACATGCAACGCTCCTCTTCACTTATGGACACACCAACAGATGTCAGTTGTGCAATCACCATATTGAACGTGTTTAAATGACCATCCACAACAGTTTCTTTGTCCATCTTCAGAGAGTACAATTTCTTTCTCAGGAAAAGCTTGTTTACCAAGGATTTTCCCTGATAAATATCTCCCAATTTCTTCCATAAAGAATGTGCAGTTTTCTCCTCATAGACGTTTAACAAAACACTATCTTCCAGTGTCAATCATATCATTCCTCTCACCTTTCGATCTGCCAGATCCCAATCTTCCTGCTTCATGCTTGAAGGCTTGTTCCCAGACACAGCAGTCCATAGATCTTGGTTCACCAACATATCTTCAACTTTAAGATTCCACAACTCAAAGTTTGTGCCATTAAACTTTTCAATTTCTATTCTCCCTAATGTACCTACCATCTCGTTTGCAAGAACAACACGTCACTAACTCCCACTGGAACCAAATTGACACCAATGACCAACCCTACCCAAACAACCAACCCTATCCCACAGAATAATGGTAATGGGTCTAGCTCTGATACCACTTGTTAGGAAAGCTACTTGCGAAACCGCTTTCCAAATGTCAACTTACATAAGAAATAATATAAATTTCAAACTACTGAGATGCATACAAAAGCAAAGAATAGAGAAAACACTATAATGCACAAAAGATAAACGCATGAGACCAGATTTAACATGGGAAACCCTTTCAGGTAAAAAACCCACTGCACAAGAACCCGACCAACTCTTTGTATTATAGTAATCAATATTACATACAATGAACAATGGATTCTTGCATAGGCTCATAGGCTCAGATTGTCGTTACAATCAACCTGACACTTCACTATACAACCATTCATTCCTAACAAATCCCACAGATATTTATACACTCTGTGATTCGTTATAGAATTTGGTAGAACAACTGCTGCTCCATGAAACAGTTACTAGCAGCCTTGGCACTCCTCTAGTCGATGGTCCCTTCACCACACTCCATCTGTATGACATCACTCCATCGTACCTCCAACCTTCACCGTACGGGAGTCTCCTTTCCATACAGGAACTCCTCTTCCCTTCAAGCCGTATGTGACTCCTCTTTTCCATTCTCTTCATCGTACAGTGAATTTATGCCATATAGACCATACTTCATTATCCCAATAGATTTCACCTTTGATGTCACCTTTGGGACTGAACATTCTTCCCCCTTAGAACATATTGGAATATCTATACCGTATTGACAACTTGTCAAACAATTTTTAGAACTCCCCATATTTGTACCTTTTGATGATGAAAAGAAACTCGGGTATTTTTCCAAAGACTTAGCCGACATTCTCCACCCACAAAAACTTGAGTGATGACATGGGATTAAGGATCTTGTAGCTTGTCTCATGATCCATTCAAAGTTTCCTGACATGTATCCCAAACATATCTCTGAGTGCAGATTCATATGTGTTATGTGGACTTTGTGAATGTCCCTTCATGTGATTCTTTCCTTAAAGCTTGTGGCATAGGGATTCAATTAACACATGTACTTTTCCATCAAACACATTTGGAATCTCCATTTTTTTAAGTGTTCACTAAATATGCAACACGCATATGGATGCCTTTAGATTATGACCATCAGTTACCAATCCATCGCATTTGATAACATACGGGCACATATTTGTTTAAAGCTCCAAAAATAAATTCAATACCGAAAATGAGTATCGAGTTTTAAGACATATTATAGGAAGAATCTGCATTTACCATAGTGTGTGATCGGGCTATATATCTATATTCTCTTAGCACAAGAAAGGTGCACGTGGCTTTTTAATTCTTTATCCTTTGCAACCTTTTAATATGTATATCTTGGGAGTGTCTCTGCAACTATGTGTTTTCTCTCCACAAGCTCAAGCTCGGGATTGATCTGGTGGGAATGAACATAAATCACTCCACAATATCTATCAGCAAGGGACTATAGATAATTCTCATTAATTGATAGGAACTCTTTTGGCATGAAAACTACCAATTGTTGAGGCTTCAGTTGGTGATAGGTTCTAGATGAAATATGGTGTATGGGTGGAAGTCACTTCATCTCCAAATTGATCACAATATCATTTATTTTATTCTTGAATTAACAAAAGAAGGCCTAGTCATTCTGCATTCCCTTTATCAGACCTCAAGTTTCAAGCCTTGATCTTTGAATTTTGAATCTATATGCCTGACCCTGGATCTACACTTTTGGATTGATGAACTAGTGAACTTGCATCACTCATTTGCAACCTTTAATCTGTACTCCCAAACTTCAACTCTGAATCTAGATTGGCAAGCCTTCATTGCTGAATTGGTAGATGTGAAACTTGAACCTCAAACTTTGACCTTGCATTTTGAACTTGTACTGTGGATTTGCAAATCTGAACCAATGGGACCGAATATTGGATCTTGAACCCATAAATTATATTGGGCTTCTTCGAACCACTCTGAAATTCTACACTGAACCTATCCATGTTTGAACTTGATGAACCTCTTGAACTACTTTGAACTGATTTGAACTTGGTTTAATGAGGTTCAAAATCCATACATAACCGAGATAGAAAGTTCAAACAAGGATTTATATGAGGAATATCACATTTTGAAAGATTTAAAATGGTGTCTAACAACAACTAAGCATTTTTTTGTTTCTGAACTCTCTGTTATGTCGTTCAACACTTTAGTTAGTCATCAGTGATAATTGACTATTCTGATGGTGTGACTTTAGTTGTCATCAGGATCTCCTTCCTTGTGTTTTCCGTCGGGCAACACTGTAATTTTGTATGTTGGGTTACACTGTATTTTTCTCATCAGGAAACACCGTGACTTTGCTCCTCAGTAACGCTATGCATTTTCTCTTCAGGTAACACTTTGACTTTTCTCTTTTACTCTGATCGTCGGTGTGCACTCCATCAGTGTATACAACCACTTAGTGAATACTTGACTTATATGTGCATTACTGAAATAATAGCCTTTGATTCATCGGTTCTTTGAAGTCTTTGGCAGTATTTCCATGACCTTACAGATTTTATCAAGTTTACATCAATGATAATACAATAGATTAACTAGTTTAATGCTTTTCATGATCATCAACTTAACCTCTTCAAACATTCAATCAGTTATAGTTCATCACTTTTAGCATTTGATGAACCTTTTCTCTACCTATTAGTATTGCTACACTGTTGTGATTTTGTAGCTTTCCTTTTTCAGAAAGATGGGTTCAGGCTGGATTAGTGGATTCATTGTAGTAATGCTCTTAGTATTGGAGCTCCTGGCATTTTGTTTCTTTGGTTGTGCATCTTCCAAGGAGGTGGCTATTTATGCATGTATGATAGTATATATATACATTGAGTATTGACAGGGCTTGTGGTTTGTGATAAATGGTTTAATGAGGGTGTGTTGTACATGTTTTGTTATAGGTATATGTTGTCTATTTAGTATATTGGCCTTTCATATATGGATATGTATCTTTAATTAACTCCAGACCTGAGCTCTTTTAGAAATTTGGGTGTTTCATTCTAAACATGAGGGGTTCTCATTTTAGTTAAAAATAATGTTATTTAAGCCATTGAATGACATAAGGGATAGTTATGTAATCATGGGGTCACTTGAGTGATCCAAGGACTTATATAAAGGTCAAGGACCTATAAGGGTATCTATAGTTGGAATATGGCCATTAATGCCATTAAATCATGTAATTGCACTCAAAGTAAAAAGATTCCAAAAAGAAGTAAAATTACATCGTGCAATTATGGCCTAGAATGGTCATCTAGGAGTTATGGGTTAGTATGGATTGTAAAGGTTGTTTTAAAACCTTCTAAATATCCTAAATGGGGGTATGAGACACCATGTTTTTGAGTTGACAACATTGGTTGTCAATTTGACAACACCATTAAGTCTATTTGGTTTTGACAGTCAGTTTTATGACTGTTATGGAAGAGTTTTGGACAGTTAGGTGGTTGCAATCGGGTTTCTTTGAAGAGTTTTAGTCTATTTATTTGTTGATCCATGTGAGTTGAAAGGGGGGTGTAGACATATAATGACTAATAATGATAAATCTATATGATGAAATTCCATATGTGCAAACCAAATGAAAGATTCATGTATGTATGTATGTATGTATGTATGTAGGTATGTACGTATGTATGTGTGTGTGTATGTATTTATGTACATGTATGTGTGTATGTATGTATGTATGTATGTATGCATGTATGTATGTATGTACGTATTTATGTGTGTATGTATGTATTTATGTATGTATGTGTGTATGTATGTATGTATGTATGTATGTATGCATGTATGCATGTATGTATGTATGTATGTTCGTATGTATGTATGTATGTATGTATGTATGTATGTATGTGTGTAGGTGAAAGATCTAAATGTATGTATGTATGTATGTGTGGGTGTATATATATAGACACACACATATACATACATAAATATTTACACACACACACACACTCACACACATGTATATACACATATACATACACACATGCATATATATGTATGTACATGTATATATATACATGTAAATATATAGGTATATGTATATATACACACACATATAAATATATATATATATATATACATATATAAACATATAAATACACGTACATATATGCATACACACACCCCCAAGAGTTGTCGTGTCTATGGATATGTCCAAACATGCACAAAGAAGCATAGTAATTCACAAATAGATTTTTAATAATTATCTGAGTTCAATAACTTATAGAAATTTGAGATACAACCTATTAAACATGAACAAATATACACTACATGAGGAAGAATTTCAAAAATGATTCCAAATTTGAATATTTATACAAATCACTGACATTGAATAAAAGTGAGATACTAATCTCTCCTTCATAATATTTATACAAATCACTGACATTGAATACAAGTGAGATATTAATGCCCTCTAGAAAGTCAACTTCGCAGGCATTAGACAAAAAATTCCTTAAGATCATACATTGACCTATCTTCTTCCATTTTAATTTATTATAGGCTCCTAGGTGTTTGAAAGCATTAGGATTTTTTATTTTTCAAAGCATTTAGATCTTTCACATATTCCTCTAGCTCCACTGCCTCCCAAGCATCATCTTCATGGTTTGATATATATACAAATAGTTACCTCATTGTACATTGGTAACCTAATTACTAGATGAGTGACTACAGTACCCTAGTTTGCATTATTAGATGATCTTGTTTAATTTGTGTTCATTTCATGAAAAGATACATGTAAATGAAAATAAATTTCTACATTTAAAGATTACATGTATATACTATATATATGCCAAATAACTTGTATATACTATACAAGGAAAGGAACTGAAAGATAAAATCATCTGGGCTGTTGGGAGTATAGCCAACTTTCTGAAGAATATGCAAGAGTACAATCATACATAAGAGGATGAACATAAATAATAAGGGTATCAGAAATTGCCTGAAGTGATGAATTTTTGACCCAGGTATGAATCTAGTGTGCTCCTGCGTGATCCAGAACCTAAAAAGAAAAGAGAGATGGGGGTTAGATCAAGAAGATATAAGAAATGAATGGCATCCTAATACTGATCCTCATTTACAATTATGCATGCGCATAGTCAAGACATACACTTCTAAAATAAAAACCATGCTATAGGACATGTGCACTCAGAAGAATGTTACAAAAAGGAAAGAAGATACCATGTTTTTCCTCATGAAATTATCATAAATGGGGAGTACCACATAGTGAATATCAACAGAAAAATAAATAAAGAGATATCAAACACTTCACAGAATGCCCCTAAGGTAATAGAAATGATGCGCTATCTCTCAAAGCTCACAGGTCATCAAGCATTCCAAATGCAAAGATGTAAATGAATGCCAGTATTAAATAGTGAGCTCATAAAAAATGCATGATGCCCTAGCTTGTAGCCGGCAAGCCATCAAGACATTTCCTCATGAAATGATCATAAACAGGGAGTACCACATAGTGAATATCAACAACAACACAAATAAAGAGAGATCAAACACTTCACACAATGCCTTGAAGGTAATAGCAACGATGCCCTAGATCTCAAAGATCGCGGGTCATCAAGCATTCCATATTCAAAGATGTAAACAATGCTAGTATTAAAAAGTGAGCTAATAAACAATGCATGATGCCCTAGCTTGCAGCCCGCGAGCCATCAAGACATTTCCTCATGAAATGATCATCAACAGGGAGTACCACATAGTGAATATCAACAAAAAAACAAATAAAGAGAGATCAAACACTTCACACAATGCCTTGAAGGTAATAGCAGCAATTTCCTAACTCTCAAAGCTCACGAGTCATCAAGCATTCAAAATGAAAAGATGTAAACAATGTCAGTGTTAAACAATGAGCTAATAAACAATGCATGATGCCCTAACTTGCATCCCGTGAACCATCAAGACATTTCCTCATGAAATGATCATAAATGGGGAGTACCACATAGTGAATATCAACAACAAAACAAATAAAGAGAGATCAAACAAGTCGCACAATGCCTTGAAGGTACTAGAAATGATGCCCAAGCTCTCAAAGATCACGGGTCATCAAAATATCAAAATATAAAGATGTAAACACTGCCAGTATTAAAGAGTGAGCTCATAAACAATGCATGTTGCCCTAGCTTGCAGCCCACAATCCATCAAGACATTTCCAGTATTAACAATGCCAACAATGCCAATATTAACATTCATATTATGTCATTAAATCAACAAATTGCATCAAAATGAAGTTGAGTTAATGAGAATACAAAGATCAAATTTCTACCTGATCAAGTCATGACTACCATATACGAAGATTCCAATCTTCCACAGTTAGGTCCTCTTCACGCACGATGGTATGCGATCACGCAAAATTAGAAATGAGCCTTTCTTTTTCTTTTTTATTTGTTTATAATCACGTGGGAGTCACAATTCCAACAATACTGTCGTTATTACAATAACATCGAGGGCACTTGAGAAAAACACAAAAATCACACACAAATGGTAGTGTCATCACAAATTGGCGTCAAAATTTGACCCCAAATTTTGTAGTGAAGCCATCTTGCGATCACACACACATTCAATATTAAATTCTCGACACTCCCAAGTCATAGACGCTGCCCACACCAATACTGAGCATTACACAAACAACATTTAGGAAGGAATAGAGAGAGACAAAAGAAGCTTCAAGCAATTGGGTTTGCATTCATTTGTTTTCATCTTATTTGCTTGTACATTTTATTGATTCATAGTTTTGTTATTAGTATCTTGTTTCTTATTGATTTCCCCCATTGCAAATTGGTGCTACTAACCCCTCATAATGGAGGTGTGTTATAGATTTTGATCCATTGTGTATAGTGATCTTTATCTCAAGTCCTTTAAAACTTCCTGATAAGCACTCCTACACTAATAAGCACTAAGCTCTTATATGAATTGTTAGAATAACTGAGAGGGGGGGTGAATCAGTTAGAATCAATTTCCTCACAAATTATCCTATAGTCTCAAATTTTTCTAGATGCATATCAAAACAAATTCAATCATATAATTCAACTTGGTGAAAATGTATTTTGTAAACTTTCATCAATAGTGTTTACCGATTATCAGTAAACTAATACTATGATTACTGATCTAGGTCAATAAAGTAAAGTGTAAAGTAAAATAACAATCCACAACATTCATGCACATTGACATAGATTTTTAATGTGGAAACCCTGCTAAGAGAAAAACCACCTGGGACCGGTAACCCAACATATTTTCACTCTTCTAAAGTGATCTCGATGAAGAGCCAACCCTGTTAAAGGGTACAACGCACACTATTAAATGTGACCTTGTTAGAGGATTTAAAACTACTAGTTCTCTTTTGACCATGCATTCACTATGGGGTCAACAAGAAAACAATCAATATTCTCTGAATGTTATAATCAGGAATCACTGTCCCACTCGGTTAAGATATTTATTTGTAGCAATGGTTAAACTGATACAACAATGATCTGATTCAAATACAACTCTAATTTGCAGATATTCAGATTTATTCTAAGTACATAGTACCTATGATCAATTTTATTCACTTCAGTTCATCTCATTCTTCATCTTTTTTCTTCTTAGTTATGCTTTATTTTCTCGGCGATGTCTACAGAATTACACTCGATTCTATCTTTAACCAGTTTGATCAGTCATACATAAATTCACATGTATGCTTCAACATCTGTGTACATCATGATTCACAAACGAATCTCTTGTCTCTTATATAGACATCATGTATCATTTAACTTTCATCCTTCAAATCTTGCTGCTTAATCTCCATCGTTCATTTTCCCACTTGATTCCTCTACGAAAGTTGTGTTAAAAACATGTTTCAATCTCTGTCGTCTAATCTTCATTGAATTTTACTAACCATTTGATCAAATAAAAAAGTTTATCTTTTACCTCAAAATCATCAATTTGCCAGCTAAGCATCCAAGTTGGCCTTGGTTATAATTAAATTGCTTTAATCAATAGTTGTGTCGACAAACCCTTCGTCAGTTAATATTGTCACTCGGTATACACTAGATTTTACTCGGTGTTCTCTGTCACTCTGTGTATACAAAAATTTTCATTTACCAACCACAAAAACTTTGTTTGTTCTAGATCTTTAATACATAACAAATGATTTCCACCATAATAACACTCAAATAAGTTGACATCAATGACAATACATTAACAGATAATGTTTATCATCACTTTTTCAACTCGGTTGAATATCAACAAATGACTTCAAACATGTATAAACAATTATAGTTCATCAATCTAGTATATTGTCAATCAAATTTTCTCGTAACTCTGTGTGCTAGAAAAAGTGAGGTATCATAAGGACAATTTTTTCTTCATAAGGTAGCAAATTCGTTTCTCTACAAATGTATAATCCAGACCTAAATTAAGAAGCATGATCCACTCTGTGAGAGAGGGGACCACACACACTCTACACATAGCTCAACGCCAAATCCACTGTTACTAAAACAACTTGCATAGCCATGTCAAACATGTAGAAACACACTAGCTTAAGAACCACCTATGCTTCCAACTGTATCCAAACCTCCACATAGTATGGTGAGATCTACACACCATGTTAAGAACACTATCACTTTCCAATAATCCATTTCAGAAGCCATCATGCAACACATTTCTATGCCAGACCACAAAATCATGATAATTATAACACTTGAAGAAATAATTTATAAAAGACCACAACCAAGACCAAAACCTGAATACAATACAAAAAATATATGCACTATCATCAAAAATTGTAAAAAATGTCATCTTGAACTGCATAACTCTTTTATTGAATCACTGACATCTGAACACAACCAAAGAATTCTAGACGTAAGAAAATAACTATGAAGCATTAAATACAATCTCTAGAATACATCCCTAACTTCCACTATTATGTAGCATTGAATACAAAACCTATCTTCGACTCAATACATACCTATCTTCCACTATTCTAAGGGTTTAGTAGAACAACATTCCCAATACACAATCTTACTTCTCCAAATATGATAGACTTCTGGACCATAGTTTTTAAGTAAACACAAACACCTCTAGAACAGAATGTTTGACATCAATGATAACATACATCCAAGCATATATTTCCAACATTCCTCCCTTCTCATAACTACTTAAATTTTAATTATTTAATTATTTATTTTTCTTCTAATATTAATTAAATAATTGTATTATTTAATTAATCAATTTCCTCCACTTTAATAAAATAATATTTATTATTTAATTAAATACTTTCTTCCATTTTATTTCATAATTAAATAATTATTTTAATTATTTAATTAGATAACTAAGTCTTCAATAATTAAATAAATTATTTAAGTTATTTAATTATTTATATTTCAAAGAAATCAAAGTCTTCTAAAATTAAATAAAATCCTTATTTTATTTATTAATTTAATCTTTAATAATTAAATAAGTTCTTTAATTTAATTCATTTTTTGCTTTCCTTGAAGAAACAAGAGTCTCTTTTAAAATTAAATAAAATCTTCATTTTATTTATTTATCTCAATCTTCTCTAATTAAATAAGTTCTTTAATTTATTTAATTATTTAGATTTTTCAAAGAAAGCAAAATCTCTCCTAAAAAAAAATAAAAATCTTTATTTTATTTATTACTCTCTCATGCACATGATTAAATAATTATTTAATGCTAATTATTTCATCCATATTTTAAATAAAGTAGTCAGTTTTTTCTTATTTTTCTCACCATAAATCATATTTATTGAATCCTAGCCAATCATTGCCAATCATTGCCTTGTAGACTTAGTATTTGACTTAATCCTAGCAATGTTCTTGGAAGAAACAATGAACCTTTGCAAATTATCATCATGAATTTGAGATCTTCCTTATTCTTCCTCTAAAACCTCAGTTACTCTTCTATATTCAACATAACTTATCCTATTTTTTTATGCTACTAAATTTAGGTGTGAAAAATATCCTCTTGCTCATTTTGGGGCCAATTCAAATCAAGCTGCATAACAAGGTCAACATCATTGCCTTGAAGAACCATATTTCTTCATATGTATATAATATATTGTGAGAATATTTTCAAATTTTGAACTCAACCTATTTCAGACCTAGAATAGGATTTCCTTCTACAACAATATAGCTGAATCTATCAATAACCTGTTCAACCTCTACAACTTAGGATTTGTTTAGCTTAATGCCACTCTAAACCTAGGCGTAATACATGAAATTCATTTTCCTGAGGGAGGACCATAAGACATCTAAGGTTGATAACAACACATTAGTTACATCAAAATTTCATTTCTATCCCCACCAGATTCATCATTTTGTTAGCAATTCTTCTTGCTCTCTTCAATCCTAAGTGAAATTAAAAGACTTGGATTATAGGATTAAAAATTAGAAAACATATCCAACCCTACTCACTGATTAAAGACAAGAAAATGTAACATCGACAAGACATGAAATCTTTATTCACTTCAAGTTCCACAAAACTTAGCAAGGTGTTCCTATTTCTTAGATCTTTGTACAACAACAAATAAACTCTTGACAACAACGACACACTTTAACAATTCATAATTCTAAGATATATTATAATGGGTATTCATAGTACAATAAACTCAAATCATAATCCTACTTAGCTTCAATCCAACAAAGAACAAAAGTATATTAAACCTACACCTTAAAAAGAAACTTAAAATGATTTTTATTTTGATTCTTTCTTGTCAATTATATCCCTTCACATCCTAGACTAGTTCTTATTCTATTAGACAATAGATTCAACATAAAATAAACTATATTCACCTCCTTCCATAATCTAAAACAATACAAAATCAAACCTAACATATAATGCTTTTTATTTTTACACCACTATATCACAAACTTCTCTCACATATACAAATTGTACTTAAACATTCATTGCTAGCTAATTTAGGTATTTTAACTCTTTTTCCATGAAAAAGGCATGAAATAAATTAACACATATCCACAAAAATAGACATACGAATCATAAGTATACTTCATTTTGATTCATATGAAAGATCTTAGTACAAATCAGAGAAAAAACTATGGCTTGAAGCATTCTTTTGATTCATCATTGTCATTGTACCAAAAAATATTACAAAACTTAAAATATTTAACTGCAACACCTATGAGCTTAAACCACTATTCTATTATGTGCTCTCATATAATAATTTTAGATGAATTATAAATGACACTATTATTCCATTCTATAGATCATGGAATGCAACAAGTAACACGTCATGTACAAGAATCAAATAGTAATAAAAAGATTCTATTTCCTATCAAGACGATCTCAAATGTGGAAATAGCTCCCATGAGATCAATTAATCTAGAATGTAGTGAGGAAAATATGAAATCTAATTTTTTAGAGCTAGTAAAAGGAAGTCACAACCAAATAATGTGTCTCTCACAAGCTGCATGGAGAACTTGCAAAGAAATGGTAGTTGGAGAAGAATAATGGGAGCTATACTTAACTGTTTTCCTTTTAAGTTGATAGTCATCTTAATTCCTAACTGTGTGGCACACTTGTGACATTAACTTAGCTAGGAAAGGTTTCCATTTAAATAACTGATCAATCTTTTTGAAGTTCGTTTGTGATCTTGTCACCATTGGTTCAACTGAATAAGAAAAAGGATAAAATTGAAAAAATATGGGACCATATTCCTTACTAATTCTTATTCTCCTCCAAGCATGTGTACCAATCCATAACATCCATCTGATTAGGCCATTAAAATTTTTGCAACTATTCTTCCAGATTGACAACATCCTTCCACCAGCATCCATGACTTCCCTGACCTCTACAACAAACTTGGCATACTCAACCTTAAAACTTAGCATCTTGTCAATTATGATATAAAATCCCTCAACCTCAATGTCTCCATTATCCTCAATATGAATATTTACTATATAAATAATTAGATCAAAGTCAATACCCAATCATCAATGCTTTTCAAATTTTTATATTTGTTCATAATATTAATATTTGGAATCAATGAATGCTCCATTTTGAACAGTGTCCAAAATTTATTCTTAATAAGTTGAATCTTACCATGAAAGAAAGGTGAAACCAAATGTTTAGTGTTCCCCTTTGTTTTTATTATGTAAAGGGTAATTTAATAAACTGCGAAGAAAAGTTAAATTTTCCTATTGATTCTGTCGTAGGATGCCACTTCTTGTATAGGGGTTTGAGGAAATGAATAAAGCCCAATTATAATTGCTCTATCTCGAAAAAGGAACTATATTCTTGATGTACAACACTGAAATTTATCTAACATTGTAGCCCTATGATCAAGAACATTCATCAAGACATCCACGCCTTTAATGAATATAGAAGAATTTGTTTCATCCCTTTCAATTTCCAAATCTTCAATTCCTCCTGCATAATCATTCATTTTTTTCTCTACTTCCTTAGGAAGTAAGGTATTTGTAGGAGCTATCTATGCATCAATATCTATAATACCTTATTCAATTTGTGTTGGAGGGAGAGGCTGTTTTGTGTACACTTCCAACTATTCCTTCAATATTGCGTTTTCAATGTGTAACTCGTTGCATTTTATTTCTAACATAGCATGATCTTTAGACTAATTTTTTAACCTTCCTTCCACTTCCAGAATGGTGGCCTTGTTGAGCAACGAAATATGGGGAAAAAAACCATAGATTTCATTGCAGAGGTGTTCTTCACTGTCTGAATTTTTTTCATTTCCCATTCTTTCTTTTCCAATATCAATTGCATGGGGTTTTTATGTCGGAGGAGGCAAAGCCCAAATGGCTAAAGTAAGTGACCCAGGGTTAAATCTTGATCCTGACAGGAACTTACCCGACTTCCTATTTAGATGTAAAAATAGGACCATCCACATTCCTTACGTGATCTAAAATAAAATAAGACTGTAGATCCTATCCAGGGAGCAACAATATACCACACTATACAGTACCAGCTTTAACATATAGTTTCATTTCATCAAGGTTAGAATCCTCTACTGTTGCCTTTGCTGATTGGGGTCTCACCCCCCGCTCTTATTTCTCTAACCTTCTTCTAATCTCTCTACTTTTCCATATCAATAAAAAATCATTTATTCTTGCGTTTCAATAAAATTTTCATCTTCCAAGAATTGTCTCGCTACAATTTACCTCTGATCGGTGGATTTAATTAGTGGGGCATCTTGGTAGATCAACATCCCTTCCTCAACATCCTCATTCATACATTCCTACACCGTTCTTGAAATATTATCAACTTCCATGTCACCTCCAACAATGTTTTTAACAACATCCTCATCCCGAGAGTAATCAATAAGAGGATCAACCTTTTGTATCTTTCTTTCTGGCTCATGAGTAGAGCTTATTGCATGGAATGAGATTGTATCATCCTTCCACTCTTTGATTTGTAACATCCCTTTCATTTTTATTTTTTTGTGTGGGTGGAGAAGGTGGTGGTAAAGGCCTCTTTTCTTCAACTAATTGACGCTTCCCACACAACTTGTAATAATTCATTAGTAGAGTAATTCTTTTCAAGGGTGGAAGATTAGGATAAAATCCTAAAAATTTAGGATCTAAATCCCTTTCTTCCTTCTCTTCGCTCACAATATTATTCCATTTGTTCTTAATACCATGCACATCTAACTTTAAAATTCAGTTTCTTATAACATTCTTTGAATATAGAGCTTCATGGGATAGATATTAGTCATTTTTAAATATTTTCTTCATATGTCACCCATAATAAATCTTTTCGGATCCTAGAACCTTTATGGGCTAGTTTCCACCTTGTACTACTTCAAGATAATATTTAATAATTGGATGTCATCCTTTCCAAAACTAAAACACCAATGTATATTAATGTTGGAAAAAAATTGCCCTTCTTCGTTTCTTCAAATACTTCTCAATTAACATGTTTTTCCAAAAGAACTCAATAGAAGAAATTCTAGATGGAAAAAATAGAGGTAACAAATGTGAGGGCTATGGAAATCCATACACACTTCTTATAGTGATTGAATCATGCATGAACCAATCTCCCCAATTATGATCAAATTTCTGATTTGGAAATGATGCCTTTAGCCTTTGTAAATTCCTTATCTGTACTGGAAATCTCTAAAGATAAATCTTGCTAAGAAGATATAGAAAGGGAAAAATGAATGTACTTTGGAAAATAACAAAACTACACTCATAATAGTTCATGTCCCAAATCCTAGTCTAGCCTTGAATGGGAGCCCTATTCCCTTGATTGTCAGTCTTAAAAAACTTCAATTTTCTACCAATAAAATTAGAATTAAAGTATAAAATCAAATGGAGAAGGAGAGCATAATGTCTGAACTCAATAACCTCTTTGTCAATCCTTGATGTATTTCCTTAAACAAATATCCAAGAAATCATAATCTAGGTTAAAACATCAAGATTATGGATTGCCATCACAGTGAACATAATTCCATTTTGCATCCTTTTAACTACATCACAACCTAAAATATGGCACAAATTATGATATGTGTACATGAAATAAAATTGAAATTCCTTAAGATCAAAAGGTTCTACGTATGTGTTGGCCAATAAAATGAATCAAAGGGATGTTACAAATATTCTTCTAATGATCCTAGAAGCCACTACCCCCATCAAGGTCTCCTTACGCTTTATGTACATTTCCTCTTTTCTCTTTGAATCAATTTATGTACATGTAGCCCCTAATATCATGAATTCATTTGAAATAGTATTCCTATCAATAATTACTATGGCCTCACCATGTCCTCTTCTAATGGTCCTAGAAGCCAGACAATATTCTTTCACAAATTTCCTAAGGAAATCAACATCCAAAAAGACATATAACACTATTAATATGTTCATATTAAGGTTCCAGAGATTGCACATAGGAGGAGGTTTGACTCTATTCTAGAAAAACTAGATAAAAAGGGTCCATCTAAAAGATGGTGTGATAGATCCCCTATAGGTATGGTAATTTTCATGCCAATAGGATTAATCCAAAGATTACATTATGGAGGACCCTTGGAGAATATCTAAGAATTCCTAATTTAGGGACCTCCCCTTTTGTTTCTTACTAGGCTACAAAGTTGATGGACTATCCCACTCATTGTGAAAACCCCCCCAAAAAACTTAGATAGCTAGGGTAATAGAAATATTTTCCTAAAAAAACTCTAACTTTGGCTCTTCAAAGATTAAAATTATGAATAACAATGGTAAAATATCACATTTATTATTTTCTAACCTGTTGTAATCCCCACTATCTTTTCAAAATCAAATTCACATGAAATGAGTACTTACTGACCTTGATTAGTTGTACAAACATCAACCTTTAAATCTCATTCATCGATTCTTTTCATGTCGATTTTCCTAAAGTCAAGATTTTTACTTCTTGTTGTGATTGCATTCCATCTAACAAAGCTCCAGATGGAAATGAACTATTAGTCCAACCCCTCTAAACTAACTTCCTAATGTAATTGTAGGCCAAGAAAACATTACCTTGGACAATAACTCCAAAATATACACATGATCAAGATACAAGGTCATAGGTTAATAGTGAATATTAACCTTAACCACTACAATCTTAGGCTCACCATTGGTTAGAACCTCTTAAAGGTTAATTACAACATCATTTTCTTGTTCTTTATCAATTATTTTAACTTTTGATGCTATGGGATTGAGTTCTCAAGACATGTGTAATAATCTCACAAGAGCCCGAGGTTTAAATATGGCCAACCTTTATGTTTGTAGTCTTTCATCTTAGTGACATATGTTACATTTTCTCTTTCTTTTCCTAGATACGTGTCTTATCCTCGTAAGAGTGTAGGGACCTTTGAAATATGTCATCAACCCCTTGTAGCCATGCATTGTGGAAGACACCAGTCTTATTATCTAAATCTATGGGAAAATGGTCATTCTTGTAGTGCCTCCCATGATTGCATTCTATTCCATGATTATTTTAACATGAGATATACTCTTATTTTTATGTTGTGATTTTCTGCATGATGAAATGCATTCGATTACATTATGCTATTTTGGTTACCAGTATCATAGCTGACTAGATGTTATATTATGTTTCTATCTACTATTTTGATCATACATGCATGATGATGTTGTTGTGGCATGATGATTTATGATGCAAATAAGACAATCGAACACAATTTGGCTAAGTAGCCCAACAATTTTTTATTTTTTTTACATTGTTGGCAATATCAAGAAAATAAAAAAAAAATATCAATATAGAAACTAGAGAAACAATTCACATTCCATGAACAATTGCACATTACGAGCACTATGTGGCCTTATTAAGGCCACTGAGAGGGAGGAGGGGAATGGTTGTTCTCTAACCATAATAGTATATATAAAGGTGAATATCTATCCACAAAATCAGATTGGTGGTTTTCTAACCACATAAAATATAACCAAAGTTGGTCCCACATATCCTGGGACATGATAAATAGTGAATCTATAATGCCATCTATCTAAAACAACAATATATCTTCCACAATATCAAAGTATGATTATCATAATAGGACCATCCTTAGCCCCTGGGTAAAGACATTAAAGAGTGGGTTTGCACTATGAACCAACAATTGTGGTACTACATGTAGGGAAGTCTATAGGGACTAACATCCTTAAGAATCTTGCAGTTAATGGAGGTCCTCTACCTCTCAACATAGTGTGCATATCATATAGCATACACTATGGAGCTACTACCAAAATAATGCAATACAAGACATGACTATTAACATTTATTATCAAATACAAGCATTTCACCAACACACCCGGATACAATAGCACATTCATAGCCTTCGTTGGATATACACAACTCTCACAAAGGGCACTATTAGGGAGATCATCCATAGCATCTACCCTTCCCTCCCCCAAGTTGGGTGAAATATATAACCCACTTGAGATACAACACATTTACTAGTCATTTCACATGTCACCAAACATATATATTTTCATGGTTTCTATGATCATTTACACATAGACGACACTTCCACAAGCATCAACATTACATCACCAAATGGGGTGTTTAAAATTTTTTCACACAATTCGAACACATACAAGTATGAGATTAGTTTTATAGTTTTCTAATATTATCCTACTAGAATTTTCTTATTGATGTCTCTCACTCACAATCCTTAATTTTGTTCTCTAGATCAATACTCACCATTTTATACATGTTTAAATTTGATTTATTACATGAACTAGGTTTGTTATATCTACATGTATGCGAGAGATATTTATTTCCACTCTATTTTTTCCATAACGATATAAGAAGTTGTCTATTACCAACATATGAGAATTCAATTAATGTATACTCACTTATTAAAATAAAGATCTTACAACCCTTTTGTCCTTGAAAAAATGCTTGACTTTTCATCCTCATATTATAGAAATGATTCCTTACACATACATTATAAGGGGAATTAAACATGTCATAGCATAAGAGCTATACCAAAGTACAATTTCCTTAACAAGTTAACCCATTATCGATGTTCCGATTATATACCGTGAACAAGGTTGTACTAACTATTCATGTGTACATGGATCTAATTGTATTCTCTTATTTCACCATGAATCCCACTTACCCTCATACTTATATCTTAACGAGGATTTTAATGCCTCTAGGGTAACACCAATAGCTTATAAGGTCAATGGTTTGTATCCCTTACACTAATCCTTTAATAGACCTACTCCTAGAAGATAAGAATACCCGAATAGTTTTGAATGATATTCTAACTCCGAGCTTGCTAATTCAATGATCCATCATCTTTAGTGTTTTCCTTATATTGTTCACAAACACAAAATTGCTTACACGTGGCTTTAGCTATATATATATATATA
>MU228561.1:1005476-1062116 GCA_018584345.1 Thuja plicata | reverse complement strand
TATATATATATATATTTGTTAGATTTATTTTTAACTTTTTATTTAGACTTTAGATAATAATAATAATATTATTCTCTCGTAGGTCCTTATAAATCACGTACTCTTGGGTGTTCATTATTTGTTTGACAACTGTCACAACTTCTAGGTTCATTACTATTTCAAGGTGTTACCAATTTTACCAGAATAGGATTTGTAAGAAAGAAGGAGCCCCATTTCACAATTTATTATCGATGCATCTCTACTACCAAGTATTAAGTAAAAGTAAACTTCAAGAAATATTTTTATTTGCATGACCTCATTAAGCATTATAGAAGACCTGATCTCTTAAATTTTTTGAGAAATATGTGCAAGAATATATTAAATACTATAACTAGTCATGGATGAAACTTTAGAGTTACTACAAGATCTTATACTTTGTAATGTTAGCATTCTCACTTTTTACCAAAATTGGCATTGAAGTAATAAGCTTGTATTACACTAAAAGATGGAGATTATGAGGGTTCTAATGTTGTACACAAGTAATCCTTAGGATATTATCTAAGGATTAAAATTTATTTGTTACAACCTTATGAGTCATTTAATTGTGTCATTCTAGGTCTTATGATTATGCACGATATTATGAAGAATCCACTTTTTTTTTAAAGCAAAAGTGGGCAAACCACTAGTATAATATTATTAATATAAAATTTGTTTGAGGGCTCAATTTGGAAAGAATCAGTAAGAAAACCCAATATCCTTGCCTGATTACATAATATTTGAATATCACGGGAGTTACAAAAGGCAAGAAAGTCCTCTAAACATAGGACCACTATCAAGATCAATCGATATATACATTTAGCATCATTTGTAGTGTGGAAAAAATAGATCGTTTCCCACATATTGAAGTAATCGATCAAAACCACTGTGCTCTAAAAATTGAAATCTATCAAGATTTTCAATACATTAAGAATCCAAGATAAAAAACAAAAAACCTTCACAAATTGCATTCACTCATCAATTGCCGAGTGATCAATAGTTCCCAACACTTATTACAACACTCTTTCATAGAAATATTATTATTTGATTTAATTCACTTGTTCCCAATATAGTCAATGATAAGTTTTCTCTCATTTATGAAATGCTTCCATTTATTGCCCCACTAGTATATAATTAAGTTATTGATAAAAAAATTAACAATTAACATTGAACAATATTGCATGTTCTTGTGATATTACTTTGATCTATTAACATTGCCCATATCTATGTTACTAACTATATCTCACTTTTACCTATGGATACAATATTTTAGTAAACTAGGAAGACTTTGAGAGAACAAGTTGCAGCTCTTGGTTGAGACAGTGTTTCCTTATTTTGAAATGATTAAGACAAGATTTCTCAATATCATCAACCCAAAAATTATTATCTAATATCTCTTACTCACCTTCAATGTAAGGTTCTTAATATAATTTTCTTGTAGAAGTTACATGTTCCAAGAAGAGTGTTTGATTGCTTTTATCTAGATTTTATATAACAAGATCTATTTTAATTTTAGAGGTACTTGTTCTATTTGGCCTATTATTTCATAATGACTTGTGAGTTTTTATACATAACATGGACCCCAATGATATTGTTGATGGGACTTTTTGACCGGTCCTATCAACAGATGATAAGTTCTCACCAGGTACCGGGGTACCGACCAACTTCGCCTATAAAGGGATTTCGGAGAATAAATCCTTCGGACCTTCAAGCACCTGAGTGTCGAGTCTCGACGGTGCGGGGAAATTAAGTTGGGCAAGTGAATGTTTGTTCAAGGGGATAACTAGTTTTTAACTCATCTTCTTTAGGGATTTCAGTGATGGGTTGGATTTTCCTGCAAGCACGTTAAGTCTACCAAATAAACAACAAAAGATAGGTTAGGGTTAGATTCTATTACTTATACTTATAGTTGTGCAACATATTTCAAATATCAACAATGCTCAAATGTAAGAACTAAGCTAAATACTGAACATATACAGAACCAATGATTCATACATGTTCAATAGCAAGAGAAAGGTGAAATCATTGATCTAAACTAAACATTAGAGAAAAGGACATTAGAAGCATACAACAGAAAAGAGATATCGCTAACTTGGAGATCAGAACATCAACAACATCATTGCCAGAAAGTGTTCCTCCTTCTTCATTAACAAAGTGTTCTAGCATCACTGGTCTATACATCCATGGCTCCAAGGGAGCATCTAAACTACTAAACACTTCTGAGTATTGAGCTCCTACAACAACTGAGAATGAAATGCTAATAGTATTGGACTGCAAAATTATCAATTTTGTCGACCCTTGTTATGAGGTCAGACCTCTTATTTATACACATAGTTTACCCTAAAGTTAACCTAATCTAACTGTACACTCAGCTTTAAAATATAATATCCGGTGGTTGGTACTACCTACACCACATACAATCACCTCGAAAAGAGAAGAAGTCTAACAAGATAGAGGAAGAAGACAAGAAGAGAAGCTAGAAGAATCGGCATAGAGAAGAGTTCCAGAGTAAAAAAATAAAAGAAATTCGATCTTCTCAGAGTTTGAGGCAACATGCCTCATCAATGCAAACTATGGCTCACTATCTTTGATGCACCAAGTAGTTAATGTTGGAGTGACACCTTGGGAGAATCACTTGTCAGAGCCATCCCTCTATTTGACATGTCTTATCAGGATCACATACCTTTTGACCCCCTTATTAACTAATTGAGAATGACCGGTCAGCTCCTGGGAACCTGGACACAGGTCACTGTGAAAGAATACAAAACTTTAGAACCAAAATTCTGGAGTCCAGGAGCTTATGCTCAAAGAATAAATAATTTGCAAAATTACACCCTGCTGGTGAAAACCTTCAAAGTCTGGAGAACTTTATTGTGCCTTATATGTTTTAAATGATTCCAAGAGTTGGACAACTCCATCTTCATCAATGTCTTTGATGCTAGCCCCATAGAACTTGGCCGCCTCCATTTTCTCACCCCAATCTGGGGTATTTCCTTTGAATTTTGTGACCATATTTGCTGCATCATGGGCTTAGAGAATCATGCGAGATATGCGTGACATTTTTGCTCCACCAATTTCTCCTGGGGATTGATATCGTGCCTCCATTAGCTCATCAAATTTCCCCAAAACATACTCCTCTAGAGTACACGTATCCATACTGAAGAGATCAACTTTTGAAACCCTTGTAACAAAAGCCTTATACAAATTTTAAGAATATTCTACCTCCGAGAATTTTTCCTTCAGGGCCCCTGCCAGTTGTTTGCTTATCTCCAAGTTGAGATCAAGTCTGGAGTGCTGGACCCAAATAAAATCAAAAGACTCCTCCCCCAAAATTCCCATCTCCATGATGGGTTCCTCTTCGAGACCCATGAGCTCTCCTAGCTCACTCATCCATGTCTCATACGGATTGGTTTCTCCCTCCCATAGAGAAATGACACCTTTAACTTGGTGCAAGATGTTATTTTTTGTATATAGGTTCTGGAGTGTGGTTATTAGGAAATGCCAAAAAATCCTACCTATTTGGACACCTAGTCATCGACTGCCTGCGCTTTCTTTTTTATGTTTCTAAGCATGTCCATGTCACCCTGTGGGAGCAGTGCTCTAGATGTAGAAGCTTCCAGAGGGATAGCGGTTATTGGTTGTGCTAGCTCTGTCAAAAGCCCAAGGAGATTTGCACTCTTTTATTTTTCCTCCTTTAGTCTTTGGGCTTGCTTATCATAGCGGTCCTCAATCACCCAGCTAGCCTCTTTTAGTAGGTCTAGTTCACCATGATTATCCCCCTTCCCCAGAGGTACTTCTATGACTGTATATTATACAGCACTTACCACTGCTTCCTCTTTATCTGGGGGAGGGGTCGCAATAACTGTGACTGTATCACTGCCGGACCAGTCCAAATGGAGTGGAGGGTCTAGTCCTTCTTCAACTTTGGGGCACCTTGCATCTGTGCCATCATCTTAGCCAGGGAGAGATGGGATTTTTCCACCGTTGGGGCCTTTCTCTTCTTAGATTCCACCAACCATTGTGGTAGCGGGGGAAACCCTATTGCTAAGGCTTGGTCCTATGTATCCCCTCTGGGGTTCTATTATTCATCCCCAGTATTTAGAGTCTCTTCACACTCTTTCTCTATGTTCTCGGGGCCACCTGCACTATCCACCTTAGTGGTATCAATATTTTCTACTTCGGTGGGGTTTTTCCCCTCATCCTGTTGTTTTTGCTTCTCTTCTTCTACCGCATCATCTACCGAGACATTCTCCTCTATTGGGGTATTTTATGGAGGTGGGGGAGGTGTCTAGCCAATATTTGACTGTTGGGCAGCTGAGACTACCTCGCCAAATGTTGTCCTCCCCTGGGTGGGTGGAGGAATCTAGAGCATGGAAACTGAGGTTACGGTTATTCCCATAGGTTTGGTTCCCTCAGCCAAAGCTGGCTTCTCATCTTGCAATTGCCTCTTTTCTTGTACCTCAACCCCTGTGACCTGTACCTCTTGGGCATCAGAGATGTCCACCTATTCTTGTTCCTTTTATCCTTCTTCCTAGAGTTCCTGCTCCATGGAAACTTCCTTTTCTAGGCATCTCCCCTTTAGTGGGGACCGCTCTTTCTTCTTGCACAGTAATTTCTTCTACCACCTTCCCAATAACCCCTTGTAAATTCACAAGCTCATCTATCCCAAAGATGTCCTCAAAATCATCATGCAGAGGGGAGGTCTTCAAGGGATTTTCTGGGGGATTCTCTAGTTCGGGGGAGTCTAGGATAATTTGTACCTCAGGGATGTTGGGCATCCCAAGCTCTGTTTCTACCTTTGGCTAAGGAATATTTGACTATTTCTTCTTCCTCCTTGTTACCAATCGGGGTCTGACATCTAAACTAGTCACTCATTCACCTCCCACTCCCATCCATGCTACTCGGACCATAAGTTCTACAAGTGAGGGGGAGCTGGAAGGGAGGGCAGGTTCTATGGGAGTAACTGGGATGCCAAGCTGGGTACTCATTGTTTCCTTCATCTGGTGGGACGCTGTCAGTTGAAGGTGCACCTATTCCGTGATGGGAACTGTAACTATAGATAAAATTTGGGCCGGGGTCCCAACCTTTCTCTTCCCCCTATCCTCACCTTGCACAGAGGTTTCAGCCCCAGAAGCGGATCCCTAAAAAAATGGGCCAACTCTTCGAGTACTCTTTGGATATACCTTATGAAAATACGCATGACTACATTTGATCACATTGTGGGTGATGTCCTCAATTTCTAGACCTTTTAGGGTGTCCCAGTCCACCAGAGGGAGAGTCATTTTGTCTACTCCTTGTGCCTTGTACTGTGGGTCCTCTGTAGACCCGGTGTCTAAAAATTCCTTAGGAAAGGTCTGAAGCTTGAGACGTTTCATCATACCTTGCGTCATTCTAAAAAAATGTCAATTTTGGACTTCAAAATTATCCTGGAAGTCTGCCCAAAAATCTTTAATGCGAGGCTTGTGGGGGCTGATGCTTGGGGGAGTGCCAATGCTATCTTATCTAGCGGTTCAAAATTCTTCCACTCCAAGTAAAATTTTTCTAGCCCTAAACATTTAAGTTTGCCATCGGCCTCTTTTGTTGTTGCAAGGCTACAAGTATAGTTCCCGCAGGTGATTGGGAATGAAATGTTGGTGACCTTCTTCAATACAAATAAGGCATGCAACTCTAGGATCTGTCAGCAGTATTCCAAAAGAATTATCCTATCCCCACAATGCTTGGGAAATAGGTAGGGTTTCCCGGAGAAGTCGGTCACTCGAATGTAGGAGTGCTACTAGAATTGAATGAAGTAGTGGCCATAAGTACTGACCAGAGTCATTGCTTCTTTTGAAAGTTGGTATCTGGCATTTCAAGTGGGTGTAAGAATTTTGTAGTAAATGAAGGTGTCATTTACTTTGCAGAAACTGGGAGCACTTGCCTCCCACTGTATTTGTGGGAAATAGTCCCACAGAGCATTCTGGCCCTTGCTAGTCCCGAGCATGTAGGTAGTGAGTAATCCATTAGTTATGGTTCATTGCTGTGTCAGTGCCCACAAGACATATGAAGTCATGTAAAATTTGGAGGACTGGGTGACCCGGACAAGCTGGGCATCCACATGATTGGAGATGATAGTGGCCCAATCAAAATTTTGTCTACCAGAGGTGATGCCAAACAAGAAGTAATACATCCATGCCGAGAATTCTTGGGCATGAGGCTCTCCAAAGACCCTACACAAAGAGATGATCCCCATTTGTATGCTCTATTTGAATTTTGTCTGGGGGATCTCCAACTTCATCTCTTTGTAGTCTTTTCTTGGGGTCTTAAGCCATTTGGAGTTGAGGTATTGGTGGGAAATGTGTGGGAGATTCTCAAATTCATTTAATGCTAGGGCCCGGGTGATAACTATAACATTAGAAAACTGGGGGATTCCTAGCCCCAAATAAAATGTTGTGGCCTCTAGAGACACCATGGGCGTAGGGTAACCTGATGGAAGAGGAGTGGCAAGTACGACGGCATAGATGGCTATGTTGTAGTGTTCTGCCAATGTGCGAATAAGCTCTAGAGCCTAGACTAAGCAGGGGAAGCAAGAAGCCTTGAGGATTCTAGAGGTGGCCACATTGAGTGCCATCAAATCTTCATCCTTGCACTGAATGAACATTATTTTCACCAAAGCCTGCATTTCAGCCCATGCTCCAACACTTTTGTTTGTGATCAACTGGAGCTTGGAATCTACCTTAGATCCCAGAATGGTTTCTTTCTTCAGATATTTCATTGGTAATGGAATATTTTCTAAGGCCTTCTCGGCCTTTGTTCTAGCGGCTGCCTTGTTGAAGTAGTAGGGAGTTCCAGACTCCCGGGTGGAGAATATTCTTCAGACATGATTGATAAGTGGATTTTGGCAACCTACAAGACCAGACAATCGTCAGTACACATAAAACAATATAGAATCTTGGATTTTGTAGATTTCAACACCACCTCGCATCTATCTTGAAAGAGGTGTTAGTTTGCATCAAACCCTGAAATGTATATTAAGTGAAATGAATTGGGAATTTGAACAACACCCGGGGATTCCAGGGATTCTAGCTTACATGATGAATGAAATGAAGGTCAAAGGGGAACTTTGGACCTGGAGTCTGGAAAACTAACCGTTATTGATATGACCGGTAATTAGCTATACTAGGCTGACATGGGGTATCACGTGGTTACATAATAAAGGAAGTAATGGAAATAATGGTGATAGTTTTCCAAACACGCGAGGGAATAAATGTCACTTGGGCCAGTTTTAAATGCTCGTGTGTGGGAGAATTAAACCTGCCATTAAGACTAAGCTGACAGAGGAGAGAGAAAACTTGCAAACTTAACTAGGTGAGGTGTCGAGTTTGAATTTGCAGACACTAGAAGGGCGAGCTTGAAAATTTAGATAGACACGAAAGGGAACGGTGAGCTCACCACCAGACAAGTTCAAAGGGTTTTCATGCAACCACAGGCCATAAACACTTATGCACAATGGGCCGAAGAGCAATTTGCAGATAAACCTAAGAACAAACCTATTTACAAAAAATTTACAATATCTATAGGAAATATACAAGAATTACACTAGTTTACAACTACATAGAGGGTGGTTGACCCTCTGGCAGAGCCATCCCACCAATGAGAGGTGATGCCAAGAATAGAATGGGAAAACAAAGAATACAAAAATAGAGTGAAAGAAAATGAGAAATGAAACCAAAAAGCAACCAGGAAGAACCAGAAGGGCCTACCTTAAAACATGAGGAATGTGGGAGAATGAGCACAAGAGGTGCTTTGCAACTGATCAGCTTCAAATGACCACAAACGCACAAATTTCAACCACCATTAAGCACTGTTTAAGATCTGAGAACAAATCGCACTTAGTCACTTGTTAAATCACCTTAATCGCCTTGAATCGCTCTAGGTAATTTGTTCGCAGTAAATGTAACAATGACTAGTGAAACCTATTTATATCCTTATGGTAAAAACATCCTGCTTTCCTTCCTCAAATCTCAAGAAAGGCAAACCTCCAGACTCCAGGCTCAGGGATCCCATGCGAGTACACCCTCTAACAAAAGAGGAAGTGGTGGCAAAGAATCTCGGAGTCCAGAATCTGGATGGAACAAAGAAGACAAGAACACTCTGGGACCGGGTCCCAAAGGAAGAGAAACCAACAAGAAAAAGGAAAACACCGACCCTGCAGAGGCAAAGGCTGGAGGAAAACAAAGGAAAAAGAAACAAGGAAAAAGCAAAAAATTGGGACCAAACATTTTGCACACAAAATGTAGGGATGGGTATGCAGGGCATAGAAAATAGTGAATTGCTAGGACAAATGTTGTAGTGTATCTGAGAACTTCAGAATCTCTGGTTAGCAAAACCAGAACTCACCTTTACCTGGAACATTCTACTTGCAAAGTGTGACGTGTTTGAAAAAATATGACTCATCATTGATTCAATCCTTCTGATCTTTTGTCAGCTGTGAAGTGTGTGCTTTGAAACAAAACCAAGCCGATGAGTTCTAGGATAAGTAGAGAGGAGGCACTAAATACATTGAACCAAAGTCATTATATCTTGCATGGTCCCTTGGATACCAGAATTCTCTATTATTTAGTTCTTTCTTTTCTTTTCTCTTTAAGATGGGAAGGCGGTACTCCTTTCACCGTGAACCTTAAGCTTAGATAATTTTTATGGTGGTACTTATTTCACCTTTCCATCCATTTGAATTTTCTGAATAAGAGAGGCATTCCAGACCCCAGATATTTTTATGATTTTTAGACTTGACCAATAACTAGTGCAACCGATCTATTCTCAAGGATCATGCGATTACTTGCTTCTTAGATTTTCTGTTAACCAATGTCAAGACTTTCAAGATATGAATCTAATGAAGATTACCCATAACCTTTTACCATACTCACAAAATAACTCTGGAGTGCGGACAGATTCCACCAAGCTAACAATAGATTCCAGACTAATCAAAATGCATAAGGTACCATTCCAGGGACTAGATTTCATGCAAAGCATACCTATCTACAAGAAGAGGGCAACACATCAGGAACCCAAAAAACAAGACACAAAACAAAATAAAACCAAAAAAAAAGCAAAAAGGAGCGAAGGTGACCCCGAAGGACCAAAGACAACTACTTACAAGGGCAAGGCACTCCAAGGAGCACCGAGAAAAGAAATATTTATAGGGTAGGAAGAACCTTTACAAATAATAAAACTTCAGACAAACTTACCACCTGCCTCATTAAAAGTAGTGCTTGAGGAACTGTCCATTGAAAGGCAATGGAAGCTTCTTTGATCATAGTACTGAGGCGATAAGCATTAGCCTTGTAGATATCAGAAATCAGCTATGGTACAAGCCAGAGCCTTTGAAATTTGGTGAGCTTTCCTTTCTTCTCATGGGCCTTGTCCCACAGAAGGACTAGGTCTGAAATATGAAAGGCTTTGTATTGGGCTCTCCGATCAAACCATTGCTTAACAATTTCTTGGTGACACGCAAAATGTTCTAGTGTTGTGTCTCTTTTTTCTTCCATTCTCACCAAGTTCAGGAGCCAAACTTCCACAATATTGTCCCGGTTGTTAAATTCCTTCATAAACTATAAAACTGGGATCTGTAAGTTAATCAGGAACACAAGATTTTGGCCATAAACCAGATGAAATGGGGAAGTCCCTAGGGCTACCTTAATTCTGATATGGTCTGCCCAGAGGGTGAACCTAATCTTTTGGTGCCATTCTCAGGGATTTTGTTCTAACAAGTGTTTGATCACCTCTAATAGATTTTTGTTACTAGGTTCAACCACACCATTACCCTGGGGGTAATATTTGATGCAGAACTTCAAGGTGATCTTCCTCTCATAGGTCCATTCAAGTAACTGCACCAAAGAAAACATGAGACCATTGTCACATACTATAGCGAAGGGCATTCCAAATATGGTGACTATGTTTTCTTCAAGGAATTTGATAACTACAGCCGCCATGTTATTTTTGCATGGTATTGCCTCGGACCACCGGGTGTAGTAATCGGTAACAGTCAAGATGTATCAATGGTTAATGGATGAGTTAGGGTTGATTTCCCTGACAAAATTGAACACCCATTGGGTGAAAGGTCAAACTTCAAAGACCGACTGCAAAGGCATGGTTGGGTTTCGCTGACGATGGGCTATGGTTTGGCAACTGTGGGACTACCTCACATGAGTGTAGGCGTCTTTGAAGATGAAGGACCAATAGTATCTAGTCCGAAGGATCACATGGGCAGTGGGGTTAGTTGAGTCATACCCTGTTCGAAACTGCTCATGAAATTCTTCTATAATTTTAGCAGCTTGGTCCCTATCTATGCACCGGAGGTAAACTCCCTCATAGTTCTTGCTGAAAAGCGTTCCATTTTTTATCATGAAGTGCACACTTTTTAGTTGTAGGGTGTGACATTTGTTTGGGGGAAGCCCCTCTAGGAATATTTTTTTTAGTAGCAAGTACACCAGGTCGGTATACCATGGGTCTTGAGTGACCGATTCCACTATGTAAGTTTGACACTCAATGTTTGGAGTTACTTTCATCATCGCTCTACATAGTCCCTAGCCTTGGACTATCTTCATTGGTTGCATCTCTAGATAATATTCTTGGAGGATGGCCATCCATTTCCCCTGGCATTCACCTAGTTCACTTTGTAGCAGTGAAGATTTGACTGCTTGGTCCAGAATGATAGCATGCACTTTTCTCCAGAGAATATAGTGTTAGAATTTCTTCACGGCTCAGACTAGAGAAAAAGCCTGCTTTTCCAAAGGTGAATATCAGAATTCAACGTTCTTGAAGGGAGATCTCTTAAAAGTGATAGGTTGTTCTTCCCATTCAACCTTTTGGGTTAGGACTACTGCTGCAGAATGTGGTGAAGCAAAGGAGTATATGTGAAATGGAAGGGAATAATCCAGACTTGCCAGGACTGGTGCCTCCACTATGGTTTTCTTGATCTGGGAAAACACTTGCCTTGCTTTCAGGATCCACTCAATCTTGGTATCCTTTTTCATCATGTCATTGAGTGGTTTAACAATCTTGTTAAATCCAATTATGAACCATCAGACAAAGTTTATCTTCCCAAAGAAAGACCTCATTTCTTTCTTACTATTGGGCATTTGTAAATTCAGCAGTGCTTCAACTCTCTTAGGGTCGATGGATATACCCTTCTCAGAGATGATATGCCTAAGAAGGTTCCCTTCAGTGACCCCAAATATGCAATTCTTAGGGTTGAGGGAGATGCCATACCAGAAACATCTCTCACAAATTTATGCAATATGGGTAGAGTGATCACACTTGTCCCAGGAAAATACTATCAAATCATCCATGTAGATTATTATGCATTTGTTCACTAGGCCCTTGAACCCAATGTCCATAGCCTTTTGAAATGTGGCCCTTGCCTTGATGAGGCCAAAGGGCATTCTCTGATATGCAAACATTCTCCACTTGGTGGTGAACACCATTTTGTCTCTATCCTCAAATTTAACCATAACTTGGTTATATCCAGAGTACCCATCTAGGAAGGACATCATTTGGGAACCATTAACAATTTGAAGCACCTCATCCAATGAGGGAAGAGGGTGATTATCCTTTTTGGATGCCTTATTTAAATTGAAAAAATCCACACAGAGGCATATCTCGCCATTTTTCTTTCACATAGGGACGAGGTTGGCAACCCAGGTTGTGTGCCGGATAGGGAAGATAATTCAGGCTCATAGCAGTTTCTAAACCTCATGATGGATAAAAGGCCCAATCAATTGGTTTACCAACCTCCACTTTTGCTAGAAGGGTTTGGCATCATATTTTAGTGGGATAGTATGATTCATGATGGATGTGTTGTAGGTTTTTAGATCCTCATACCCATAGGCAATAACATCAATGTATTCTCGAATAACCATGAGAATCTTCTCCTTCTCCTCTGGGAGCAGGAGTTACCGATATGCACAAATTTTTCTTCATCGACCTAGCGAATGTTGAATTTCTTAAATTTTCCCCCCTCAGAGAAGGATGATATCTTATCTCGACCATGGGGGTCTGAATCAAATATGCATTCAAGAGCTACCATCCCCTTGGGGATGGTGTTGGTTGGTAGGTCTATGATCCCATTGTCTTCTTCACCCTACCTGGTATCATCATGATCTCTTTCTTCCACTATTTGATCCTTGAAGATGTCAACATTAGCCATAAAGGCCAAGATATGTTGATCATCCTCAAAAACCTAAAAATGGTTGACATTATCTGGGATGGACGGGGTGGGGACCATCTCAATAGAAAACTTCTACAGTCAAGAGCCAGCCATTGGCTCGAGGGTGCTGGTAGACATGGCAAGGGCATCCATAATATAGTTGCATTTTTGGGAAATAAGCTTGATGCCAAAAGCATCAAAGTCTTCAATTAGGCTCCATTCCTTGTTGTGGTATGTGGCCAGCCTTTTGTCGTGACATGTGTATTATCTCCAGACCTGCTTAACTATTAGTTCTAAATCACCTAGCACCCAGAAGTGGGTGATCCCTTTTCTCAATGCAAACAGGAGTCTGAGGACCAAGGCCTCATACTCTGTAACATTATTAGTGCAGTTGAAATGCAACCTATAGGATACGAGGAAGGATTTCCCCCATGGATTGATCAATTCTACTCTGGCTCTGCAGCCTTGTTTAGACTGAGATCTGTCAAACTTTAGGGTCCACAAGTCATTGTTTGCTTTTTGGGCCTAGGAAGGTGAAGTGACAATTGGATTGATTTTGGGAGGTTTGTGAGGAGATTCCTCTGGTTTTGATGGTGCATGGGTGAGGTTTTCCTCCAGAAAACCCTCTTATTTAGATTCTTGGACAAGCGGTACCTTAGGAGTACCATCAGATGGGTTACTTGGTCTAGGAAAATCATCTTTGTGTTCTTTCTCCTAGAGGGCATTGATTTGGTGGGTGGTGGCAGAAATGTAGGGCTCACACTCCAATTCTAAGTGCTTCTGGTAGTGTACCGGACACCAAGTGTCAGACAAGAGTGTAACAAGGGTTGTTGTGTTACCTTGTGCATTCACCTCACCCTTCAGTTTCTTATCCAGGTCCTAAATTCTTTGAGAGACTATGGGATCCTCCCCGGGGATGAAATCATATGTCAATATTTCCAGTGGTCAATACACCCTGGGGAAAGATTCAGAGAAAAGGACTTCATTTACCCTCCCAACTTTGGTGAGGGCCTGCTTCATTCTTGGTTCACTGTCCACCCAAATTTTGTTTGATTCCCCCTTCCAGGGGAGCCACAAGTGGGAAAAGTCTGTAGAGAAGTACCCATTAAGGGCCTTTGACCAATTTTGACTCAATAACATCCCATAAGTCTCTAGGATGTCCACTGTTTGGATTTCTATTATGCTTGATATTTGGGGGTCTTGGATGAGCTGAATCTGGAAGTTTTTTTAGCTCACCTACCATTTTTACTGTAGTTTTGTCCTGTTGGACTACTGCACCTTTGGATGGAGTGGGAGTGAGTCTGAGCTTCTGTAATGTAGATAAAGGCATGACGTTGCCCGAAGCACCAGAATCTACCAGGAAGTTGTGTAAGTTCTTCCCTTGAATGTTTAAGCGTAGAAGGAAGGGAGAATCCTCTGTGTTTCCCCAGAAGATAGCCAAATTGGCATCATCAAATGTGACAATATTTGGTGGACGACTGATGACTTCTAGGTTTCCCAAGAGCTTCAGAAGGGACTTCTTCTACTCAGGACAATTAGATAAAACCTCCATCAAAGTCATGGAGGTGGTGGTGTTCTCTAATGCCTTAGTGATGTCAAAATGTCCCCCGAGTAGAGTTGACTTCCCCCAGTCGGGTCCTTGGCTTGGTTAGAGTCGGGTCCTTTTGGAGGGAAGGAGTGATTTGTTGTGTTGTTTCAGGGAGGGGTATCTTTGGGAGGTGTTGGCATGAAAACTGGTCCTTTTCCAGCCTGACTCTGAGTGTTGTAGGGAGTCTGCAAACTGGTGAAGGCATTGGCCTCAAAGGCTGGGATAGATTCATCAAAGAACCCTTGTGATTCAGGTTCTTCTTCATCCTCTTCATCTATCCTGAAGAAGACGGTCTCACGTGTGAAGGAACTATTAGTGGGCTCTGACGTGGATGTTTCTGGGGGAGAAAGATCGATAGGTTGTTGTCTATCCGACTGGGAGATCATGATGATCTTCTCTAGGTTGACAAAGTTCACCTCAAAATAAGATCTGGTGTCATGCAATCTACACCAACTGGTCAGGGGGTGGAATTCTGCAAGTTGTATAGAATGACTGGGTCCAGCACCGCCCTATGTGGTGTTTTGGTTCAGAGGAGGACCTTCGGTATTTGCATTGTTGTTCCATTATTGTTGATTGGGATGAGGCCCACTATTGTAGTTTATTCCTCCAAAATTGGTGTTTTTTTGTCTAGAGAAAACATTCCCTCTCTAGGAATTTGACGCAAGGAGGAGGGATGATGGGGCCTAGGGCACACCCAAAACCATCCAACTTGGAGAAACAATGCGGAATTAAACTACAACAAAGTGAGAGAGGGAAACACAAAGATATTTTATCATTAATTGATCAACCTCAATACATGCTAGGCTATAAGGCCTTCCTGTTATGGCCATATACATCAAAATGTATTACAAAATGATCTTCTTATAGTAGAGATCTTAGATCTTCAATATCTAAATATTTGTCTTCTTTCTCTAAGGCTTGCTACTAAACTAAGAACATACAAAATAATATATACAAGAGTCCAACAGATAAGTCGGCACTCAAATACAAAAGGAGAGACCCAAATTTAGGTCCACACAGATCCCAATGAGAGACCTCACATTAATTCAGCCATAGAAATTATGTGTAGAAGTTAGCCAGTTCAAGAAAATACATGTCAGGAAAAAATCACCAAAAATTATCAAACCGTCAGTAAAGCATACCTGAGCAACAAAGAAAAACCATCGGTAAGGAATCACTGAAACCTGTCGAGCAAAGAATCACTAAAAATAGAAAAATTGGTCAAGAAAAGAGGTCACCGAGACCCATTGGTAAAGCTAGAACCTGAGAGACAAGAAACAACTAGAAAACAAAAGTAAACTTCTTTTTGGTTGAGCAAGATTGTAAAGGACCCAAGATGCTCCTGCATCAGACACCTGGGGTTGAAAATAAATGATTCTGTGAATTATGTATCAGGTCCAACCTGAAATTAATCCAACTTGGATTGAGAAATCCAAGATGAGTCCTCAATCAATCTATTTTTCCACTTTGCTAGATATTCCATGTATTCCTTTCCTCTTGTACTTCTGCCAACTCTTTGTTTCAAGATCTTCTCAATGTCCTCTATCTGCTTCTTATGATAATCACTTGGTACTGTCACTTCTTCATCTGGTTCATGATATTCATACAAGTCTAAAATATTGAATATAGGAGATATATCCATGTCATCAGGTAATTCAACTTCATAAGCATTTCCACTATCAAATCTTCTCAATATTTTACAAGGACCAATTTCTTCATCTTCAATTTCCCATATTTTTCAATAGGAAATATTCCTTTCTTGAAATGAACCATCACAACATCACAAACTTCAAATGTCTTATATCTTCTTGATCTGTCTTCATCATCTTTGTATTTATGATTACTTTTCACCAGCTTCTGCTTCACATCCTCATGCAATGTCTTCATGAATTCTATAAATTCCTCTTCTTTAGCACTTCTTTTCTCTTCACCAACAATGTCTCTCAAATCTAATATACCTCTAGGTTGCATGCCATGAACAATCTCAAAAGGTGTCTTTCCATTAATTCTATTTACTGAACTATTATATGCAAACTCTTCTTGTGCTAACATCAAATCCCAATTGCCTGGTGTGTCTCCAACTAAACATTTCAATAATTTACCCAAACTTTGGTTCGCAAACTTTGTTTTTCCATCAGTCTATGGGTGAAATGTAGAACTAAATTTCAACTCAGTATCCAACTACTTCCAAAGTGTTCTCCAAAAATAGCTTACAAACTTACTGTCTTGGTCAGAGATGATACTCCTCGGTAATCCATGCAATCTGAAAATCTCCTTAAAGAAAAGATCTGCTATATGATCTGATCTGATGTTTTCTTACATGGTATAAAATGTGTCATTTTAGAAAATCTATCCACAACAACAAATATAGAATCATTACCTCTTGTTGTCCTAGGTAAGCCAAGAACAAAATCCATGTTGATATCACTCTAGGGTTTCTCAGGAATAGTAATAGGTGTATACAAACTAGTATTCTGACTTACTCCCTTTGCAACTTGACAGACTCCACAACTTTTCACAAATTTTTGAACATCCTTATATCACTGGGGCCAAAAATAACTCTCCTTCAGCAAACTCAATGTTTTATCAATGCCAAAATGTCCAGCCAATCCACTACTATATTTCTTCTTAATCATATTAGTTCTCATTGATTCTCTCAGTATACATAACTGAATACCTTTGAACAACATATATTCCTGAATGAAATAGTCCTCATACTTACTTGATTGACTTGAATTAGGTGCTCTGCACACTCTCCACTGCTCTGAAAAATCAGGACCATGTTCATACAAATTCTTCATATCATCAAAACCAAGAAATTCAATTCTCATTTCAGTCAACAAAGATCTTGTTCTACTCAATGCATCAGAAACTCTGTTAGAAACTCCACTCTGATGCTTAATCACAAATGTAAAGCTCTATAAATACTCTACCCATTTCATATGTCTTTAAATCAACTTGTTTTGACTACCCAAATACTGCCAAGCCTTATGATCAATATACAACACAAATTCATTTGGCATCAAGTAATGTCTCCACTTCTTCATAGCTTGAACAATAACATATAATTCTTGATCATAGACAAAATATTTTCTCTTTGCATCATTCAATTTTTCACTAAAGAAAGAAACAGGTTTACCTTCTTGAGTCAACATAGCTCCAATTGCACTTCTACTTGCACCACATTCAACTTGAAATATCTTATTGAAATTAGGTAAGGCTAGCACAGGTAAATCAACAACTTTTAACTTCAAAGTCTCAAAACTCTTATCAGCTCCATGTGTCCATTTGAATTCTCTTTTGTCACCTCTCATTGTCTCATTCATAGCATTGCAAATAGAACTGAATTTTTTGATAAACTTCTTATAAAAACTTTCCAATCCATGAAATGATCTTACCTCGGTGACATTCTCAAGTGTAGGCCAATTCAATATAGCTTCAACCTTTTCTGGATCCATCTTCAAGCCATCAGCTAAAATCACAAAACCTAAATACACAAGCTCTTTTTTCATGAAGGAACACTTCTTCAGATTTATCAACAACTTTTCCTCTTTCAATCTCTGCATTACTTTTCTTATGTGCATCAAATGCTCTTCTGTAGTCTTACTAAATATCAGAATCTCATCCAAGTATAAAATCACACATTTATTCAAGAATTTATTCAAAACTTCATTCATCAATATCATAAATGTACTTGGTGCATTAGTTAAACCAAAAGGCATAGCCAACCACTCATACAAACCTTCCTTTGTCTTAAAAGCAGTATTTCATTCATCACCTTCTTTGATTCTGATATGATGATATCCACTTTTCAAATCAATTTTGGTAAAATACTTTTCTCCACTCAAACAATCCATTATGTCATCCATTCTTGGTATACCAAACCTATATTTCACTATGATCTTGATTATTGCTCTGGAATCAGTGCACATTCTCCATTCTCCATTCTTCTTAGGTGCCAATGCAACTGGTACTACACATGGACTCAAACTTTCTCAGATCAAGCCTTTGCTCAACAACTCATGAACTTGTCAGTTAATCTCTTCATTTTCGGTCGGTGTTAACCAATGAGGTGCCTTGTTTGGTAAACTAGATCCAGGAATAAAATCCATACAATGATTGATATCTCTCATTGGTGGCAAACCATCAGGTACATTATCTGAAATGATTTCTTTGTATTCAGTCAGAATTTCCTCAACTTCTGCAAGTATGTCATCTTCTGCATTCTTACTTGGTTTGTTAGGAATCAAAGCATAATAGATATCATCTATTTTCAAATCCTTAACAAACTATCTACCTTCCATTAGAAAAAATTTCATAGATGTACATATCTCATCAACAGATTCTTCACTCAAAGGTAACAAAATTTGCTTCTTACCATCAACCCAAATAGAGTATCTATTCAACCTTTCATCATGTATAGAATGCCTATCATATTGCCAAGGTCTACCCAATAAAATATGACAACAATCCATTGGCATAATATCACACAACACCTTATCATAGTACTTTCCAATTTTTTAGATTCATAAAACATTGTTCACTCAGCATTAGTGCATGCTCATCCTTGATCCATGAGATCTTGTAGGTTTTTCGATGTTTCATCCTCTCCAACTGTAAATTTGCAACCATTTCCTCAGATACCAGATTCTCTAAGCTTCCAATGTCCACAATGACCTTCCAAACTTTGTCTACAACTCTACATCTGGTCTTGAAAAAACTTTTCCTGATCAGATCTTGCTTATCTTTCTCACTCCATAGTATCCTTTGGATCATGATATTACTTTCAGGTTCATTGGATGTCTCCTCTTGGATTAATGCATTTATGCTATTGCTGCCCACTTTCTTACTTGCATGTGTACACTCAAAGGATTTATGTACTTCTTCACCACAATTGTAACAAGTTACTTGGTATCCTCTTCTACTATATCCACCTCTAGAGTAATTACCTCTTCCTCAGTATAAAATTCCACCTTTCCATTCAGTCTTTCCCTTTGTCTGGTTCAGATCTACTATTTTCACCAAGAGATCTACCTCTTCCTCTAGGGAATCTACCACCTCTCCCTCTTTGTCTTTGTTCATATCTTTTGTTCAACTTTTCTTCAGCTTTTAGAGAAAATTGGTATGCCTCCTCAATGCTTTCCATCTTGACCAAACTAATCTCATCTTGTATAGAACTCCTCAAACCATTCAGATATCTTGTTGTTCTTTCCACTTGGTCTTCAATATGGCCAGATTTGATGTCCAATCTATAGAATTCCTCAGTGTAGTCCTTTACTAATTTTTCTTTCTACTTCAAACTTTGCATTCTCCAAAATAGGTTAATTCGATAATCACAAGGAAGAAATTTGCCTTTCAATTTGTTTACCATCTTACCCATACCTTGATTTTTTCTTTTCCTTTCTTCTTTCTATCCAATTGCATATGTTCCCACCATAAGAATGCATGACCTTTCAGCTTTGTTCTTGCTATCTTCACCTTCTTATCCTCTGCAACACTCTCATATTCAAAATACTTTTACATTTCAGTTATCCAGTCAATCAACTCTTTAGAATCCAATTTTCCACAATACTGAGGAGGATTAAACTAAGATGTGGATTTAAAACTTGTCAAAGCTCTAAGAAATATTTCCTCTTCCTGGTCCATTGCAGGTGCAGGTGCAACTTCACCTTGAACCTCTTCAAATTCATCATCACTAACATCTTCAAGATGTCTTCCTCTATGTTGGGTTGTCTCAACAGCTTCCAATCTTGTAGCCATTTGTCTAAGCATATCTGCGAGACCTTGATCAACATTTCCTCTCCCATGAACCATCTTGAAACTCTCTGCAATTGTAGGTCATATCACAACCTGCCACCCTACAAAAAATATCCTTAGAGTTCACAAGAAGGACCCAGGGATCTCAACTCATTCTGATACCACTTCACATAAGGAGGAGGGATGATGGGGCCTAGGGCACACCAAAAACCATCCAACTTGCATAAATAATGCGGAATTAAACAACAACATAGTGAGAGAGGGAAACATAGAGATATTTTATCATTAATTGATTAAAATCAATACATGCTAGGCTGTAAGGCCTTCCTAGTTATGGCCATATACATCAAAATGTATTACAAAATGATCTTCTTACAGTAGAGATCTCATATCTTCAATATCTAAACACTTGTCTTCTTGCTCTCAGGCTTGCTACTAAACTAAGAACATACAAAAGAATATATACAAGAGTCCAACAGATAAGTCAACACTCAAATACAAAGGTGAGACCCAGATTTAGGTCAACATAGATCCCAATGAGAGACTCCACATTAATTTAGCCACAAAAATTAAGTGTAGAAGTCAGCCAGATCAGGAAAACACATGTCGGGAAAACATCACCAAAAATCAGCAAACCATCGGTAAAGCATACCCGAGAAATAGAGAAAAAAATTTGGTAAGGCATCATCGAGACTCGTCAGGAAAAGCATCACCAAAAATAGAAAAACTTGTTGGGAAAAGAGGTCAATGAGATGCATTGGTAAATCTAGAACCTGAGAGACAAGAAACAACTAGAAAATATAAGTAAACTTCTTTTTGGTTGAGAAGGATTTCCAAGGACCCAAGATGCTCCTGCTTTAGAATTGGATTTGTGAGGTGTAGAAGGCCCCACCTTTAGCTGTCCCATGTCCATAGTCAATGAGGATGCCAATTTCCAAAGGGATTCAAACTCTGCAGACAACCAGGTAGTTGTGTCATAGTGTGAAGGTTGTTGTGGTGGGCTCCTAGGGAAAGCGGCAGCAGCTCCCGGAGTTGAGTATGACAATCCTCCAGCCATGGATGACTAGAAGAAAGGCACTTTGGAGGGTTGTGTCAATGGTTGTTGCATCTGCTATGGATGGTTCTAGGGAAAATATTACAGACCCAGTATTGTCTGGGCTTGCGATGGATAAACATACCAGGCCTGCTAGTCTATCGGCGGTGGGCCCATGGCCATTCTTGGGGCACCCATTGCTGGATTAGGGTTGTATCCCCCAGCATAAGAAGTTATGTCAGGTATCATGTTAAATGGTAGGCTCTATCCAATCCTACTAGGAGCTTTGCTCAAACCATAGGAAAACTCTAGGGCTAGGTTGTAAACCTTTGCCAAAGTATCCCAGTCATTTGTGGCAATGGTTCTCCAGAGAAGAGTGGCAACAGTGGCATCTAGAGCATTCTGGTATGTCTGTATGGTCACATCAGTGGACAGGATGAAGGGGCCAATGCACCACTTCAAGGCACATTGGAATTGATGGTTGAATGTGGCAAGGGGTTCGTTCGGTTCCTTCCTGATGGAGATAAACTAGTTGTGGGACCATGTTGGGTCCACATGCACACAGAAGGCCACCAGGAAGGTGTCTTCCATATCTTGCCAACTATTGATGGAATTGGCAGGCAGATTGAGGTACCATTTTAACTTGTTCTATCCCAAGGACAGAGGGAACATCTGGGTTACAACATCCAGATGTTGTATCTGGCTTTGGTTCACGGCATCCTTATAGCCCCTTAGATGTTCTTCAGTGGTTTGTGGGCCTAGATGCTCATATTTAGGGAAAATCTTCTTTGGATGCGGAGGAAGATCTTTGGTAGCGCTGGGGAACTACCCTATTGGGCACCTAGTATTACCGAAGTAAGTAGCCATCAGGGTTGTTTGATTTTGGCTAGATTGAGCATTGGTCCCTAGGATTGTTTGAGGGATTTGGATTTTCTGAGGTGTAGCAAATCCAGAGACAAGGTTGGCTAGCTATTTCGGTTGTGGGGTACTTTTCTTTCGAGTAGGAGGCTCAAGTTCCACAAACTTTCTGGGATTAAAGGATGATCTAAGGATCCTTTCAAAATGCAAGGGCAAAAATGACCATATCCCACTAAAAGCTTGGTTCCTAAAAGTATGGCTTGGGGAACCCTCGAGCGGTGTAAAATTGAAATCTTCCGAAGGGGACGAGCTCATGCCCTCCTAGCGCCAATTTTTGTTGATGGGACTTTGTGACCAGTCCTATCAATAGATGAAAATTTTCCACCAGGTACCAGGGTACTGACCAACTTCGCCTGTAAAGCGATTCTAGAGAACAAACCCTTCAGGCCTTCAAGTACCTGAGTGTCGAGTCTCAACGGTGTGGGGAAGCTATGTTGGGCAAGTGACTATTTGTTTGAGGGGATAGCAGGTTTTTAACTTGTTTTCTTTGGGGATTTCAGTGATGGTTTGGATTTTCCTGTAAGCATGTTAAGTTTACTAAATAAACAACAAAAGATAGGCCAAAGTTAGATTCTATTACTTCTACTTATAGTTGTGCAACATATTTCAAAGATCAACAATGCTCAAATGTAAGAACTAAACTAAATACTGAACATATACATAACCAATAATTCATACATGTTCAATAGAAAGAGAAAGGTGAAATCGTTGATCTAAACTAAAAATTAGAGAAAAGGACATTAGAAACATACACAACAAAAGAGATATCGCTAACTTGGAGATCAGAACATAAACAACATCATTGCCAGAAAGTTTTCCTCCTTCTTCATTAACAAAGTGTTCCAAGATCACTGGTGTATACATGCATGGCTCCAAGGGAGCATCTAAACTACTAAATGCTACTGAGCATTGAGCTCCTACAACAACTGAGAATGAAATTCTAATAGTATTGGACTACAAAATCATCAATTTTGCCGACCCTTATTATGAGGTCAAACCTCCTATTTATACACATATTTTTCCCTAAAGTTAACCTAATCTAATTTTACGCTCAACTTTAAAATATAATATCTGGTGGTTGGTACTACCTACACCACATACAATCACCTTGAAAAGACCATAGGTCTTATAATATAGAGGAAGAAGACAAGAAGAGAATTTGGAAGAATCGGCATAGAGAAGAGTGTCAGAGTAAACAATAGAAGAAATCTGATGTTCTCAAAGTTTGAGGCAACATGCCTCATCAATGTAAAATGTGGCTCACTATCTTCGATGTACCAGGTAGTTAATGTTGGAGTGGCGCCTTGGGAGAATCACCTGTTAGAGCCATCCCTCTATCTAACATGTCTTATCGGGATCACCTACCTCTTGATACCCTTATTAACTGATTGAAAATGACCAGTCGGCTCTGGGGAACCTAGCATAGGTCACTCTGATAGAATAAAAAACTTCAGGCCCAAAATTATGGAGTCAGGGAGCTTACGCTCAAAGAATAAATAATTTTCAAAATTACACCCTGCTGGTGAAAACCTTTGGAGTCTGGAGAACTTTATTGTGCCTTGTATGTTTTAAATGATTCCAAGAGCTAGAAAACTCCATCTTCATCAATGTCTTTGATGTTGACTTGACGGAACTTGGCCGCCTACATTTGCTTGCCCTGATCTGGGGTATTTCCTTTGAATTACGTAGCCATCTTTACTGCATCATGAGTCCAGAGCATCATGCGAGATATGCGTAACATTTTTGCTCTATCCATTTCTCCTAGGGATTGATATTATGACTCCATTAGCTCATCAAATTTACCCACAACATACTCCTCCAGAGTACACGTATTCATACTAAAGGGATCGACTCCTGAAACCCTTGTAACAAATGCCTTATACAAATTTAAAGAATATTCTACCTCTAGGATTTTTTCCTTCAAGGCCCCTACCAGTTGCTTTCTTATCTCCAATTTGAGATCAAGTCTGGAGTGCTAGACCTTGATAAAATCAAAAGACTCCTCCCCCAAAATTCCCATCTTTGTGATAGGTTCCTCTCTGAGACCCATGAGCTCTCCTAGCTCACTCATCCATGTCTTATACTAATCAGTTTCTTCCTCCCATAGAGAAATGACACCTTTAACATGGTGCAAGATGTTATTTACCGTATACAGGTCCAAGAGTGTGGTTGTCAAGAAACTTTGGACATTTCCTACCTGTTCGGACGCCTAGTCGGACTACCTGCGCTTTCTTTTTCATGTTTCTGAGTGCATCCATGTCACCCTATGGGAGCGGTGCTCCGAATGTAGAAGCTTCCTAAGGGATGGCAATTATTGGTTGTGCTAGCTCTGTCAAAAGCCTAAGGAGATTTGCACTCTTTTCTTTTTCCTCCTTTAGTCTTTGGGCTTGCTTATCATAGTGGGCCTCAATCACTCGACTAGCCTCTTTTAGCAAGTCTAGTTCATCTTTCTTATCCCTCTTCCCCAGAGGGACTTCTATGACTGTATATTCTACAACACTTACCACTGCTTCCTTTTTATCTAGGGGAGGGGTCACAATAACCACGACTATATCACTACTTGGACCACTCTAAATGGAGTGGAGGGTTCAAGCCTTTTTTTTCTTGGGGGCATCTTGCATCTATACCATCATCTTAGCAAGGGAGAGATTGGCTTTTGCCACTATCGGGGCCTTTCTCTTCTTAGATTCCACCAACCATTGCAGTGGTCAGGGTGGCCTTTTTGCTAAGGCTTGGTCCTGTGTATCCCCTCTGGGGTTCTGTTGTTTATCCCTAGTATTTAGAGTCTCTTTGGACTCTTTCTCTTTGTGCTTGGGGCCACCTAAATTATCCACCTTAGTGGTATCAATATTTTCTTCCTCGGTGCCCCTATCCTTAGCAGTTCCTATGAGATCAACATCTGTATCTCTAGGGTTTTTCTCCTCATCCTGCTACTATAGCTGCTCTTCTTCTCCGGCATCATATGTCAAGACATTCTCCTCCATTGGGGCATTTTCTAGAGGTGGTAGAGGTGTTTGGTTGATATTTGACTGTTGGACCGCTAAGACTACCTCGCCAAATGTTTTCCTTCCCTGGGTGGGAAGAGGCATCTGGAGCATGGAAGATGAGGTTATGGTTGTTCCCATAGGTCTAGTTCCCTCAGCAAAAGCTGGCTGCTCATCCTGCGCTTGCCTCTTTTCTTGTACCTTAGTCCCTCTGACCTGTACCTCTTGGGCATCAGAGATGTCCACCTATTCTTGTTCCTTTTCTCCTTTTGCCTGGACTTCCTACTCTGTGGAAAATTCATTTTTTGGTATCTCCCCTTCAATGGGGACCACTCTTTCTTCCTGTGAGGCAATTTCTTCTACTGCCTTCCTGATATCCTCTTGTAAATTCACAAGCTCGTCCGTCCCAAAGATCTCATCAAAATCATCATGTGGAGGGGAGGTCTCCCTGGGATTTTCTTGGGGATTCTCTAGTTCAAGGGAGTCTAGGATAATTTGTACCTCGGGGATGTTGGGCATCCCAAGCTCTATTTCTACCTTTGGCTAAGGAATATTTGACTTTTTCTTCTTCCTCCATATTACTAATGGGGGTCTAACATCTAAAATGGCCACTCTTTCATCTTCTGCTCCCATCCCTACTACTCGGACCATAAGTTATGCAAGTGAGGGGGAGCTGGAAGGGAGGGTAGGTTTTGCTGGAGTAACTAGGATGCCAAGCCAGGTACTTAATGTTTCCTTCATCTGGTGGGACGTTGCCAGTTGAAGGTGCACCTATTCTGCAATAGGAACTCTAACTATAGATAAAATTTGGGCTGGGGTCCCAACCTTTCTTTTCCCCCTATCCTCGCCTTGTGCAAAGGTTCTGGCCCCAGAAGTGGATCCCTATAAAAATGGGCCAACTCTTCGAGTACTCTTTGGATGTACCTTCTGAAAATATGCATGACTGTGTTCAATCACATTGTGGGTGATGTCTTCAATTGTTGGGCCTTCTAGGGTGTCCCAGTCCACCAGAGGGAGAGCCATTTTTTCTACTTCCTGTGCCTTGTACTGTGGGTTCTCTATAGACCGGGTGTTTGAAAAGTCCTTAGGAAAGGTCTGAAGCTTGAGACGCTTCATCATACCTTGCGTCATTCTGAAAAAATATCGATTCGAGACTTCAAAATCATCCTAGCAGTCTACCCAAATATCTTCAATGTGAGGCTTGTGGGGGTCTCATGCCTGGCGCAGTGCCGATGCTATCCTATCCAATGGGTCAAAATTTTTCTTCTCCAAGTAAAATTTTTCCAGCCCTAGATATTTAAGTTTTCCATCAGCCTCTTTTGCTCCTGCAAGGCTGGAAGTATAGTTCCCGCAAGTGATTGGGAATAGAATGTTGGTGACTTTCTTCAATGCAAAGAAGGTATGCAGCTCTAGGATATGCTAGAAGTATTCCAAAAGAGTTATCCTATCCCCATAATGCTTGGGCAATAGGTAGGGTTTCCCAAAGAAGCTGGTCACCCGAATGTAGGAGTGCTACTGGAATTGAATGAAGTAGTGGCCATAAGTACTAACTAGAGTCATTGCTTCATTTGAAAGCCGGTATCTGACATTCCGAGTGGGTGTAAGAATGTTTTGGTAAATGAAGGCATCATTTACTCTGTAGAAACTGAGAAAATTGGCCTTCCATTGTATTTGTGGGAAATAGTCCCACGGAGCATTCTGGCCCTTGGCATTCCCGAGCACGCCGACAGTGAGTAATCCATTGGTTATGGGTCATTGTTGTGCCAGTACCCACAAGATATATGAAGTCTATAATGACTTAAAAATGGTCATCTAAACCCTAGACCCCCAATCTCAACAATTAATAAAGAAACCCTAATCTTGATTATTCTAAGTCCTAAATCAAACAAGCAATTCATCAAATTTGAACTGATCTAACCTAAACCCTAGGTCCTAATCAATCAGCATACTTGATTAATTAATTAATTTCTAAAATCATAATACATTGGAAAATAAACCTTATGTTAATTATTTAATTGATATTCTAATATATTAATTAAATAAAATTACTAAATTGTCAATAAAATTCAAAAAGGAATTAAATTAATTAATAAAAACAAAATATGCATTTAACATCAATTAAATCTTTAAAAATGCATGTCATCAACTATTTTTTTGAATTAAAATATGCATTTAAATGAATTAGATCTTTAAAAATGCATATGATGTCATCAACTGATTTTTGGAAATAAATCTATTTTATTCAATTAATTTAATCTTATATTTTCTCAATTGGAAACAAATCTATTTTATTCAATTTATTTAATCTTATCTTTTCTCATTTTGGAAACAAATCTGTTTTATTCAGTTAAATTAATCCTATCTATTTATCATTTTGGTAATAAAAGTTGTTAACTAAAAATGATTTTTGGAAGTTTCCAAAAAGATTGAATCTTTTGACCAATCAAATTTCTTGCACATGGATTGTGCTTCCTCAAATTGAATCTGAACCGCTCATTTCCTCTAATCTCGACCGTCGATTTTGGGAGAGATTTTCTATAAAAGATAGCTTCATTTCCTTCAAAAGGGACCCAGTTTTAGCTATCGTTATTATACTATTTTTGGCATTCAAGCATTCAAGCATCTTGCATTCTTAGTTTCAATTACTTAGATTTGTTAATTGTTTCTAGTTGCATGCAAACTTCATAATCTAGAGCATTTTTAATTTGGGCTTTGAAAAGAACAAAAAAATTTGCATATCATATAGAATAATCATTTCATTTAGCTTTCAAAATCCTTCATTTAGAACAGGTGTAGTCACTATTTCTTGTAATGACCTAAGAGCAAGATTCAAACTCCTACCTACTAGAAGGCAATGATTTGATGTCGGTTATCCTTCGGTATTTTGGCATTATTCTTTTGTCATTTTCTAATATGTTAACCTCATAAAGGTTCATTGAAGTGTGTGTTTGTAGCTGCAGGTATCTAACACAATTTTACACGCACATTAATGGTGCCCACCATGGGGCTTGAACATTATTTTGAGCCAAAGCTTACTCAAATCTCTTTTTGAGCCAAATTTGACTGCACCATCGCGTCTAGATCATCATTTCGATTGAAAACGACTGTAAACTCGCCCATATCCGGTGAAAGTCAAATCTATGGAAAAAAAAATTCCCAAGCAGGCCGTATGACCCATTGCATGGAAATCGATGTAGATTTTGGATTTTTCTGCACACAGCCTGAGGCAACTTTTTGAAAAAAAATCTAATTTTTTTTACCATGTTAAATTTGGCGGCCGTCAAACCATCATTCTGCATGGACTTCAGTGAAAGCCACAAAACTATCAAATTTAAGCTCATAGGTTGATGACGTCAGCAAGGTTTGAAAAATCTATAGCCTTCACCATTTGAGATTTTTGAATTTGTAGTCTAACTTTAAACGATCATATCTTGCTCATTTTAGGTCCAAATTGAGTGAATTTCTTTTTGATTTTGGATATAATTGTCTGAAGATTTATGGGTTTTTCTTAGTTTCTAGATTTTAGTCATAGATTTATCATCAATTATAGGTTTTCATAACTGTATCTATCTAATCCTCTATTTTGTATCTTCCAAAGCCTCGTACAGGCTCATACGATAACATTTTTTAGTGTAATTTTTTTTGAAAATGCGTGATTTTTTATCTAGTTTCTGAATATGCAATCAAATTTATGATTTTTTGATTTTGTTTAATGCTAATGAGTTTTGGGATTTGTTGTTCTCTGACTTATCTTATTGATTACAGCCTAATAGTGATTTGTAAGATGTTTAAAAAGAAGACTAAAAACACAGACTACTAACGAATCATCTTGCAAGTTTCCCTGATCGATAGCGCGCTAAATATTTTTCTTGCATTTTGTTTTGTTTTATTAAAATAGGAACCCACATGCAAGACTTCTAAAATGAAATTCTATTTGGTATTTTTTGGAATGGCAATGATGTCAGAAAACTATTCTCTTGCCCTTTTGGGATGATCAAAAATGCAGAAATATTATTGTCATTTTCTTATGTGTTTGAAGTGTCTTTTAGATTGCAATCCTAAGAATTATATGAATGTATCCTCTCCCCTTGCCTTCGTGGATCTTGGGTTTAAGAAAAAATCATATAATTCTTTTAGCATGGCTACCTCTAGAGTGCTTTAATAGATGTAGTGAGAGTGGATTGCCCAACTGGTAATAGGCTAAAGTCAAGCCCTTCCAAACCGGTATATAAAAAATGTCATTATGATTATCTCATAGTGAACAAGTGTCAATTTTTCTATGCCAACAGAAGATCTTCCTCAGTACCCTCGTGGTGTGTAAAAACCTACAAAAAATAACTTCTATAGGTTGGGAGGCCTCCTTAATGGAGCTAATCTTTTGCATGTATAACCGCCTGAACGAATGCCTTGACTACAAACTTTGTTTTAGTGACCAAAAATCCTCTATCTGTTGGTGCAAAAGGTCAAAGATTGACTAAGATGTCCCACATTTTCACGGCTCCTAGTAGAGACAACAGTCCTTTGGGAAGTTATTCTCTTGGGATTTGAAGGTTGGTGTGCCTGAGAAGTGAGTGCACTATAAGGAGGAGCATGTGCCTCTAAGATTCTAAGTTGTCCACTATGAGTAGGCGTGGTTGAACTTTGGTTCAAGTGGGAATTCAACACATATTGCCCTGGCTTACCTAGGATTGTGGTGTGTCTATTGTTTTTTTCTTTTTATATACAACAAACAATCTCCATGATGTGTTTTGCATGAGTGTTTACTAAAACAACAACAAAAACAACAAAAAAAATCAAACGATCTGGAAAATTGTAAACATTGGATATTTGCCCATCTTGTCTTGTCTGAAACTTCAACGATCTGTCAAAACTCTGCCAAAAATCTATCAAATTTGTTTCAAAAACTTGTCAAAACTTGGTCTTTCATCAATCTATCCTACTACATTTAGTCTGTTCTAAAATTTGTGCTATCATAATGCTTCTTCTAGTTCACATGCAACTGCAATCTGTTGTTATTCCAACCTATCGCTATCTTGAAATTTAATGTTGTTACAATTGTCCAATTGACCGAGTCCTTTTTTCAATCTTATCATCTTTGTTTGTGTTGTCCTTGTTCTGAGTTGTGAGAGAAGGTTCATTAACCTTGACTCAAGATTGGATTCTTTTGATATCTCCTTCTTAGTTGGATGTTTATCTCTTGGTCTCTTTGGTCTTGGACTTGGATAACACTTTAGGTATCATCACAGTGTCGGTTAAGCAAATAAAATTATTTATGCCTGTACAAACTAGAAGTCATTTTAAGGAAATCTGGAAATCTATCACCTTGCTGTCTAATTTTGTATTCTATTATGAAGGTTTTGTTTAAATCTTCACAAATCCATGCTTTCATCAACATCATCACTAGTCTATCTTTGACTGCAATCTATTGTCAGTCTGACTCATTGCTATTTTGAAATCTGATTTTTCTATCCTACTCCAAGTGACTTGTTATCTTATCATTTTTTTCTATGTTGTCCTTATCCTGATTTGCGAGAGCAGGTTTGTTAACCTTGACTCAAGATCGGAGTCGTTGCTTCTCTCTTAGTTGGACTTTATCTCCTTTGTCCTTTGGTCTTGGACTTAATCGACACTTTAGATATCACTTCAGCACTTGACAGTCAATCAATCAATTCGTCATACCTCCTCTTCAATCTTCTATGCAAGCATATCAAGACAATCTTACAATGTCTAAGAGCAAATGGGTTAAACATTATGGTTCTAATAGCGTGCAAGAAGAGATTCTTATGTCAGCTTTATCAAAACAAATTCAAACTATGCAATCTGAAATCCAAAAATTAAAGGGGGAAAAGGATAGACCATCCAACAAGTCCTCATCAATCTTTCCTTTTCTCTATGATCAGGAGTCATCCATACTTCCTTTCTCTTCAAAATCATATGAAAGTCTTTTCTATCCGCAAAAGAAAGATATTGCAAGTCAAGAAGTGTCTAATTATCCTTTAGAGAGAATCTTTACTCCTTTGGGACAATCTTATAAATCACTATTGGAAGAACTTCTTGAGAATGATCTCATAACATTACCTCAAGACACATCACATAAATGAAGATTCTTGAGTAACTATTGTGCATATCATCGACACAATGAGCATAAAAATTCATCTTGCATGGAGTTGAAACATAAAATCCAAGATCTCATAGATCATGGCATAATCAAAGTGGACAATCCTAATGAATTAGCTAGTGAAGATACTAATCTTGAGCATGATCAATATCAAGAATCCCTATCTAGCAATGGTTTGCATATCCCATCTACTTCTTCCACCATTAATCCATCTCCTAAAGCTTCAAAACCAATGACACCATCTCTATCAAGAACTGAACCTAATGACGACTATGTCTACCCTCAAGGACTACCTCTAAAACATATCCAAGCTAATTAGCATACATCTACAAGTCTTTCTTAGGCTTCTCAGATCATAGACCCAAAGTATCCATGTGCTTCAACGCTTGTCATGCCTATTCCAAATGATTTTCCATCAGCGTGTCAAGAATCCCATATGCAAATCAAAAATCCTACCTCATCCTTAGAAGTGGCTCCATGTCAAGAGGGCAATCCAAAGTGTGAAGAAACTAATACCAGTAATGATCAAGATCATGACACCAACCATATTTATCCAATAGTTGATCAAAGTCACATATCTCAAGATTCCCATGATGATTTCATCATCCCCTTCCATTTCATCCCAGAAGAAACTCTTACATCTCCTATATCTTATCCATCTCCCATGAAAGATCAAGATATCATTTCCACCATCTCTAATGAACCTATTGAAAATCAAGAGAAAGGTACCCTTTGTACACCATCTAAAGATCCTTGTCAAGATCAGAGCATCACATCATCTCCTTGTCATGCTCCTCCATATCCACCTCAAGAAAACACCGTTCCTCCAAATCCCTTGCAAAAAAATGAATCCACTCAAGCTTCACCTCCTCCTATCAAAATTGCTCCTATCAAAGCTACTCGTGCACCTATTGATATAAAGGTGAAATCAAAAGAGAAGAGTCCGGGTCATGCATCTCACTCTAAAGATGTTGATATCCCTTCCACACCTTATCTCCCTCCATTCAGATGTAACCATGTACCTTCACTATCCTCCAAGTCCATCCTTGGTCCCTATATCCCAAAGCTAAAACCATCAAACCTTCCATCTATATTGGGTCCTTATATCCCTCCATCCACCATTCCTATCACTACTAGTTTTTCATCCACTTCCACTATCGCCTATCAAGATCAAAAAAGACCTACATCCTTGAAATCTCCCTATCAACCAATCCATAAGAACCAGTCATATCGGCCATATCCATCCACACTCCCCAAGTCTTTTGGAAGCAATTTGGATGTACAACACAAAAATCCAAAATACAAGATTCCGCTTACATATAAAGATCACTATGTCCAATCTAATTGACATGTGACTACCAAGAAAAAAGTAAATATTCAAGAGACCGCAAGGGTCCACTGAGAAAAGAATAAAATCAAAGCAAATATGGGTTCCTAAATCCATCATGGAAGAATTGCATTCTCAATCTAAGAAAATAATAATGTCAAAGAAAATATGGGTTCCTAAATCCATCATAGAAGAATTGCGTTCTAAATCATCCAACAGAAAAGGAAAATCAAACACTATATGAATTCCCAAGTCTCTTCCAAAGGACTTGGATAAAAAAATAAAAGCAAAATCTATGTGGATTCCCAAGTCTCTCTTAAAAGGGTTGAACAAAAAGGAAAAGTCAGAGTTCGCATCCAAGCTTCCAAAGTCTTCCACTTCATCTCCATCTAAACATTTCCCATCTTCTAACTCTATTTTGGGTCCTCATGTCCCAAAATCCATTACCTCGAATACTTCACCCCCTTCTCCATCCATCTTAGGTCCTTGTGTACCAAGATCCATATCCACCCCTCCATCAAAGTCTCAAGCTATTCCATCCATTTTCCCTCCATCTGTCCACTACCCTTCAAGGCGTGTGTCAATGTTGATCTTATCACCATATCTTTCTATTCCTCTTATGAAAATCACATAAATCCTTGGCTACCATCTTCCCTATCCTTCATATCAATCTTCCCTACCATCACCCTATCAGCATTTTTGAGCATAATTTCAGTGGCCTTGGCCGATCATAGCATGTCTTTCAAAGGAGCACTATCTAAAGAGCAAGAAGCTTATGTTCCTCCATAAAATCAAAAGTACAAAAAAAAGAAAAGAAAAAAGTGCCTTGGTGAAAACCTGGTAAACAAGCACCTTGGTAGCAAGAGTAAAGATAAATTAATCCGTCCTATGGTGAAAACCACTTTTTTTGGTGCCTTAGATAAGTACCATGATGAAAACCTGGCAAAAAAGCGTCATGCATAATTCCTCCTACTTGCACTCTTCACTTGGGGGCAAGTTCCTTCCATGTAATCCTATCTATCATATCTTACATCTAGCTATCCTATGAGCATCCATGTTCCTTCTTGTGATCTTGACAAGGTTGAGCCTATCCATGAACACTATGCATCTTGACATCAGTTATCCTTTCCATCAGCCTATTCACTTGCTCTCATCAATGTCACCCTATCGTGATCTGTCTTATGCCAAGCCTATCCTTCCTATATCTAAGCATTCATGACATAATCCAAACCATTTCCTTATACCTCCATCACCTGCTATCCTGATTGCGCTATCATAGCTATATCCTATCCTATCCTAATGACCCCTTGGTCTTGATCAAAATGAAAAATGAAAATTGCAAAACTGTTTCTCAAAAGTCTCTTGACATGTCCATTCTTTTGGACCACATTTTTTTCATGACATAAGGTCATTAACCTATATGCTATCCAGCACCACTCCATGAGCCTACATTGCTATATTCTTTTTCCCTAGCTTGGGTAATTTTGAGGAGACTATCCTTGAGGGTTGCATTCACCCTCTTCATCCATCATTGTCTCTTCGCCTCATCCATCAAATTTCTAATCCATCTATAATGTTCTACACCTTGCTAGACATTGGGGGCAAACCAATGTAATCTTTCTTGAGATCGGTTAATCTCTGAAAAAAAAAAAATTGCAAAATGATCCTAAAAAAAATCCTAAAAATTGGGAAAAGTCCTGAAAAAATGATCTTGGTGAAAACCTAGCAATAGGCGCCTTGATGCATTAATCAAAAAATAAATAAAAAAAAAAAATACAAAAAATGGAAAAATATAAAAAAAATGAAAAAGAAGAAAAAGTGCCTTGGTAAAAACCTAGTAAACAAGTGCCATGGTAGAAAAAATAGAATCTCTTCCAAGTAGGTGAAAACCTAGTAAACAGACGCCTCTTGTACTCAGTGCTCCATCTATCAATGCTCAGTCTTGACAACCCTTTGCTTCAGTTTGTACATAGCTTTCAGTCACTTTCATGACACTCAGGTTAATCTGAGAACCCTCCTGTCTTGAAACTGATCCGGAGTCATAACCAGTGGGAAATCAAATCAGATTTGTCCTCGCAGTATGATCCAAGTCAGTCATTGTCATTTTCTACTAGGGGCATGGGTCCCCAAATTTGATCACATCTTTGGTTTACACCAGAGTCAATAATCTTATCACTTCTAAAGGACAACTCACTACTGATGCAAGCAGGTGTTTCTCAACACCACATTCAAGAGTGTTTCTTAACACTATCTTTGGATACATCTATGTTTCTCAACACACATTGGATATGGAAAACATAAGCAATAGATCGATAGCAATCAAAAACATCAGACTCACAAGAACGATGGTGTTTCTCAACACCTCATACATATACACATCTGAAAACTTTGAAACTGGCTGACGTATGATGAACTTCTCTTTGTATGTTGCTTGTTCTCATTGATTTTTGTTAATCTTTTCTTTGTCTACTACTTATTTGTGTGGTCCTGGTGATCCATCAATGTCAAATAAACTGGGTGTATGTGATAAGAGCTCCCGTATCAAGGTGGAAAAGCCTCACATCCCTCAATCTTGTTTATTTTTACACCAAGGTGAGGTCGGACATATCTCCTTGACTATTATTTCTCTATTTGTTTATGCAAGATCACACTCATGGTTATCTTGGCTTTGAATGCCTCGATACTAGTGTACTCTTGCAACATCAACTGGAAATAACATTCATGTCATCTCATCTTTTGTGCCTCAATGCTTATGTTAATTTCCCATATCTTATCCGATGAAAGTAATATTCATATTCTTATGGTCACAGTAGCACCAGTAAGGATTGTATCAACTCTGATGTTCCAAAAATGCTCAATGATGAAAATTTTCAATGCTAACGCTTCAGTGACTACACCTTAGGTTGCATTCATGTTAGTCTTACATTTGCATATGCATGTGATAGTGTTGAAATCTATATAATTTCGATATCTATATCCAATGTGAAGGATCTGAGGTTCTTATCGATCACTCTTCTCATTGTCAAGTTGTCAATTAGGCATAAACATGACACCCCTTGCTAAATCAACTGTCCTCATTCTATTTTCAGGATCAAAATCAAAATCTACAGCTGAATACTTGCACAACCAATAGAAATCTCTCATGCTTTTCTTCTAATCAATCCATGTATCTTACTTTTGGTCAATCTCAGTCAAACAAGACCTCTCATCAAGTACATCTTTTTTTCTAACCATGTGGGCCCTATTTCTAATCAAATCAGCTTCTTCTTACATCATTTTATCAATTAATTTTCTTCTCATCACTGGGGCACCTAGCCATATTTCAATTTCACTCCCGAGGGGGCAGGATCAGGAAATCAACATTCCAGTGATCACATCCTCAATCAAAACCCCATCGCTTGGGGCATCTCAGCTTCATCGCATCAAATCAAGTTGAGATCATCTTAAATCAAAGGCAACCTAATAAATGGTCTTATAGAGTGGTGAATACACTTGAAACCAGAAAAGATCAGTCTTATACGGGCTATTCATTACTGAAACTAGGTACATTGATCAAATTGGCTTCATCGCTTCAAATCAAGCCAATTTGCTTGCTAATCAAATCTATGAACAATAATCAGTTTCATCACTTCAAATCAAACTAGTTATTCATTCAAACCAATCAAAAGGTTTAAGAGTTCCTCACAAATGTTTAGTTTCATTGCTTCAAATCAAATTAAGCATTCTATTTATATCTTTTGATCAATCTTCGTCCAATCAAGCTCGGAGTCGGTCTTCTTCTTCAAAAGAATGGTTTCATCGATTCAAATCAAACTATTCTGGGTCTTCTCGCTAATAGGTCTTTGAATCAATGTGCTGATCTCACATCAATTCAAAGAGGGGCAAATGTAATGACCTAAAAATGGTCACCTAAACCCTAGACCCCCAGTCTCAATAATTAATCAAGAAACCCTAATCTTGATTATTCTAAGTCCTAAATCAAACAGGCAGTTCATTAGATTTGAACTGATTTGACCTAAAGCCTAGGTCCTAATCAATCATCATACTTTATTAATTAATTAATTAATTCCTAAAATCATAATACATTGGAAAATAAACCTTATGTTAATTATTTGATTGATATTCTAATATATTAATTAAATAAAATTACTAAATTGTCAATAAAATTCAAAAAGGAATTAAATTAATTAATAAAAACAAAATATGCATTTAAAATCAATTAAATCTTTAAAAATGCATATGATGTCATCAACTCTTTTTTTTGAATTAAAATATGCATTTAAATCAATTAAATCTTTAAAAATGCATATGTTGTCATCAACTAATTTTTGGAAATAAATCTATTTTATTCAATTGATTTAATCTTATATTTTCTCAATTGGAAATAAATTTGTTTTATGCAATTGATTTAATCTTATCTTTTCTCATTTTGGAAACAAATGTGTTTTATTCAGTTAAATTAATCCTATCTATTTATCATTTTCAGAATAAAATTTGTTAACTGAAAATGATTTTTGGATGTTTCCAAAAAGATTGAATTTTTTGACCAATCAAATTGCTTGCACATGGATTGTGCTTCCTCAAATTGAATCTGAGCCACTCATTTCCTCTAATCTCGACCGTCTATTTTGGGAGATATTTTCTATAAAAGAGAGCTTCATTTACTTCACAAGGGACCCAATTTTAGCTATCTTTATTATATTTTTTTGGCATTCAAGCATTCAAGCATCTTGCATTCTTAGTCTCAATTACTTAGATTTGTTAATTGTTTTTAGTTGCATGCAAACTTCATAATCTAGAAAATTTTTAATTTGGGCTTTGAAAAGAACAAAAACATTTGCATATCATATAGAATAATCATTTCATTTAGCTTTCAAAATCCTTTGTTTAGAACAGGTGTAGTCACTGTTTCTTGCAATGACCTGAGAGAAAGATTCAAACTCCTGCCTACTAGAAGGCAATGAGCTGATGTTGGTTAGCCTTGGGCATTTCAATATTATGATTTTGTCATTTTATAATATTCTAACCTTGTAATGGTTCATTGAAGTGTGTTTTTGCAGCTGCAGGTATCTAACACAATTTCACACACACAAAGTCATGTAAAATTTGGAGGAATGGGTGACCTGGACAAGGTGGGCATGCACATGATGACAAGAAGTAATACATCCATGCCAAGAATTCCTGGGCATGGGGCTCTCCAAAGACCTTGCACAAATTGATGATGTCCATTTGTATGCTCTCTTTAAATTCTCTCTGGGGGATCTCCAACTTCATTTTTTTCTAGTCTTTTCTTGGGGTCTTATGCCAGTTTTTGATTAAGGGTAAAGTAGTTTTCAAAGGGAACAGTAACCCTTTACAAAAGACTAAAGATAGGCAGGAAACATCATAAGCAGAAATGAACAGACAATAAAAAAAAAATAGCTGGGGGAAAAGAAGGAAAAACATATTGAACCCCACTAGCAAGAGCAGCCAGGCAAAAGATGACATCAGACAAAAAGAGAACTAGCCCTTGCAAACAAGGTTAGGTCTGCTTCAAGATCTCAGTAGACTCATAGGGTCTTATGCCAGTTGGAGTTGAGGTGTTGTCAAGAAATGTGCGGGAGCTTCTCAAATTCATTTAATGTTAGGGCTTGGGTGATAACTGCAGCATTGGAAAACTGGGGGATCCCTATCCCCGAAGAAAATGTTGTGGTCTCTAGAGACACCATGGGAGTAGGGTAACCTGACAGAAGAGGAGTGACAAGTATGACAGTCCAGACAGTTGTGTTGTAGTGTTCCACCAATGTGTGAATAATCTCTAGAGCCTACACTAAGAAAAGGAAGCGAGCGGCCTTGAGGATTTTGAAGGCAGCCACATTGAGTGCCATCAGATCTCCAGCCTTGTGCTGAATGAACATTATTTTCACCAAGGCCCACATTTCGGCCCATGCTCTGACACCTGTGTCTGTGATCAACTACAGCTTGGAATCCACCTTAGATCCCAAAATGGTTTCTTCTTTCATATATTTCATTATTAATGAAAGCTTTTCTAAGGTATTCTCAGCCTTTGTCCTGGAGGTTTCCCTTGTTGAAGTAGTGGGGAGTTCTGGACTCCCGGGTGGAGAGGATGCTTCAGACATGATTGATAAGTGGATTTTAGCAACCTGCAAGACTAGACAACTGTCAGTACACATAAAACAATATAGCATCCCAGATTCTGGAGATTTCATCACCGCCTCGCATGTATCCTGAAAGAGGTGTTAGTTTGCATCAAACCCTGAAATATATATTAAGAAAAATGACTTAGGAATTTGAACAACACCTGAGGGTTCTAGGGATTCTGGCTTATGTGATGAATGAAATGAAGGTTGAAGGGGAACTTAGGACCTGAAGTCTGAAAAACTAACCGTTATTAATATAACCTATAATTAGATGTACTAGACTTACATGAGGCATCACGTGGTCACGTAATAAATTGAGTAATGGCAATACCAGCGATAGCTGTCAAAACATGCGAGGGAATAAATGCCACTTGGGCCAGTTTTGAATGCTTCTGTGTGGGAGAATTAAACCCACCATTAAGACTGAGCTAACAAAGGAGAGAGAAAACCTGCAAACTCAACCAGGCAAGGTGCCAAGTTTAAGTTTGCAGACACTAGAAGGGCGAGCTCGACAATTTGGATAGACATGGAAGGGAACAGTGAGCTCACCACTAGACAAGTGCAAATGATATACAAGAATGTACAGGGTTCATAGTGTTTTCATGCAAAGACAGGCCACAAACACTTATGCACAACGAGCTGAAGAGCAATTTGCAGACAAACCTAGGAACAAATATATTTTTAAACAATTTACAATATCTATAGGAGATATACAATAATTACACTAGTTTACAACTGCACAGAGGGCGGACAACCCTCAGGTAGAGCCATCCCACCAACATGAGGTGATGCCAAGAATAGAATGGGAAAATGAAGAATACAAAAATAGAGTGAAAGAAAATTAGAAATGAAACCAAAAGAAACTAGGAAGAACCAGAAGGGCCTACCTTAAAACACGAGGAATGCGGGAGAATGAGCACAGGAAGCACTCTGCAACTGATCAGCTTCAAATGACCATGAACGCACAACTTTTAACCACTGTTAAGCACTATTTAAGCTCTGAGAACAAATCACACTTAGTCGCTTGTTAAATTGCCTTAATCACCTTGAATCGCTCTGGGTAATTTGTTTGTAGTAAATGTAAAAATGACTGGTGAAACCTATTTATACCCTTAGGGTAAAAACATCCCACTTTCCTTCCACAAATCTCGAGAAAGGAAAACCTCTAGACTCCGGGCTTGGGGATCCCATGTGAGCACACCCTCTAACAAAAGAGGAAGTGATGGTAAAGAATCTCAGAGTTTGGAATCTGGCTGGAACAAAGAAGATAAGAACACTCCAGGACCAGGTCCTGGAGGAAGAGAAACCAACAAGAAAAAGGAAAACGCTGACCCTGCAGAGGCAAAGGTCAGAGGAAAACAAAGGAAAAAGAAACAAGGCAAAAGAAAAAAGGGGGGCCCAACATTTTTCCCACAAAATGTAGGGACGGGTATGTAGGGCATAACAGATACTCTAGCATTGCAACCTAGGGCTCTAATACCAAACTATCATGCCCAAAATTGAAGGGTAAAATACACCAACAATTTTTATTTAATATGTTGAATTAACTAATGTTTGCATGCTGATAAGGTAAAGTACTTCTAAGTTTACTAATGGGCTTACAACATTTTTAGTTTGAAATTAACTTTCAAACGTAACCAATTTTATTCAAAATAAAATGAGGGGAATCATGACAAGCAGTGACCATGTGGGTAACTCCCCTTCCATGGTTGACTTTTCAACCTCCCTCGACAGGTTTGTAGCCCTTAGGGGTCTAGCTAGGGTAACTTTCCTTAACTAGGTTAAAATATTTATTCCAATTAATTATCCTTCAAGAAAGGGGATTTAATATAACCTAATTATGTTAATATGATAAGTTAATAACCATGAATTATCTTCGTCTTATAATTTCACTTTTATCATTAGGAATGTAACATTATATTCATTAATGATAATTCATTGTTACAGTGATATTTTTCATTATTGAAATTGCCACTTTTATAATATCTAAAAGACATATTTATAACATTAATATAAATTGCAAGAGGGATGGTGCTGCTACTGTTGTTGCTGCTATCGTTGTTCAAAAAAAACCAAAAAATGGCCGCTGCTGCTACCGCTTCCGCTATTCACAAATTTTTTTTCCCGCTCATGCTTTCTTTCCCAGGACTGCTTCTCCTACTCATGCTCTTGGTCCTGCTACTCCTATGGTGACGGTGGGTGGTTTAGAGCTTGGGCCTTCTCTGACGTGTGGGCTTGGTTCTCAGGTGGTTACGGGGACTGCTCCTACACTATCCTTTGCTGATATGCCTTTGAAGCAGGCATCCATGGCCATTCCTTTGCTGGGAGGGGTGGTAACTGGTCCACTCCTCTTGTGGATATTTTTTCTATAAGTAACCCTATTGTGGTCAATCTCGATTTTGATACTGGTTATGAGATTTTAAAAAATGCGAAATATTTTTCTTACAAATGCTTCTATCTTTCATTTTAGGGGTTTTCGGCCCTCTCTTGCTAAGTTGCATGCTTGGATTTCTGAACATTGGGAACCATTTTTAACTGATCATATTTAGATATACCCTATGGGAAGGGATTTTTTATTTTAAAGTTTGATAATGCTGCAGATAGGAATATTATTTTGTGTGACTGTTGTTTCTCTTGGGAGGAGCATTTCCCTTTGATGACCAAACCTTGGTATTAGGGGTTTGATCCTCTCTTTGAGTCCTTTAATAAGATGCCCTTATGGGTTAGACCGCTAAATCTTCCCCTTCATCTATGGCTGGATTCTATTTTGGAATCGGTGGGTGAGGCTCTTGGGGATTTTCAAATGGTAGATATGTACTCCTCTAAAATTTATAAGATGACGTATGCTCGTATTCTTGTGGAGATGGACGTTTCCAAGGGTATTCCTGATATGATCACTTTTGCCTCTTCTAAGGGCTCTTGGACTCAGAATCTTGATTATGAAGGTATCCAATTTAGATGTAGGAAATGCCATAAGACTGGCCATCTTGCTACATGATGTGCATCTGATAAGATTAAATTCAAGAAACTTCCTTCTTGGTGGTTGGGGGCTTCTGGCAAACATTATATGGTTTGTAAAGATTCTTTGGATGGGGGATCGGTTGCCTGTCCTCCTCAGAATGGTCAAGCTCTGGCTGGAGATTCTAATGATATATTTGTTGCTTCTAATGTTGTCTTTGAAGCTACTATTGATGTCTCTAATGGTGTCCCTTCTAGTGTTTCTAGTGATGTCCCTGTGCAGAACGATGTTATTGTCCTTGGTTCAGCATTTTGGTCTTTTGGTGCTCTTGGTTATGTTGATCATGGTTCTCCTGGGAGGATATTGGGGTTTGATAGTGGTGCTAGTCCTACCCCTCTTGTGGCTAGGATTGTGACCTGCCCTTTAGTGGGCTCTTCTAGTTCCTCTTTGGAATGGAAGAAGGATGTTTAAAAGGTGGAGGATGGATGGACAACAGTTAAGGGAAAAAAATTTAAGTCTTCCACTCCTTCATTTGATATGAACTTACGTTCACATAAAGATGGGAAAAAATGTAAATCTTGATTGCCTTGTTTGTGGCTGGTTGGGCCTTTTTATTTTTGGTTGGAACTATGGTTATTTCCTTTGGCTTTTTTGGTGGGGCTCCACAGTTGTTTTTTGATCTTTCTTTGACCTATCTTTTGTTGCTAGTGTACAAGGTTTGGGGACCTTTCAAATCCTACTTTTACTTAATTAGAAAATTAATATAAATTATATCATGAACATACTATAATTAGGTTACTACAAACCCTTATATTACGATCACATTACAAATAAAGTAACACATGTTACATCAAATGATATTGTAATCTTACTTTAATAATTTCAATAGTATGTTGATTCTAAACTTTTAATTAAAATCCCTTCATTATAATTATTAAAATTCATCACTTCTAAATATTAATCAAATGATCATTTATAGTATAACATTATTAAGCCTTATAAAATGGTGGCGGAAAATATGGAGTAGGAGCGGGAAAGGAGTGGGGAGCGACTGGGGAGCGGGAATGCAGGGGCAGGAAATTTGAATCTCTCCACAGAATCTGATTCCGTAGGAGGTACGGGTCCTTCTGCCATAGAGGGCTCCACGGACTCTTTTGGTAATGAGGATGGTAAACAGTAAGGATTCACAAGAAACAGGGACCTAGGTGGGGGCCCTATATCGGGAGAAGGGATAGTCAAATGGGCATCCCTTTTCAGAGTAAAACCTTCAGGTAAGTCTATCCATCTGCCTGTAAGGAATATATCTAATATCTTTGAAGTCAGATATGCTATTGCTATTCTTGATCAAGTAATAGATCATAATATTAAAAAATGGAAAATGCCATGGTTGGGAGGTTTATTGGGAGTAGACCTAATATTGAAGTGATTAGAGCATTTGTTGATAAAAGATAGAAACTTAAAGGCCAAGTAGAGGTGATAGCTATGAATAAGGGCTTTGTTTCTTTCTTTTTCTTGTGTGAAGAAGATAGAATACAAGCCAACTATAGTGGACCATGGAGCATAGGAAAAAATACTATGATATTACAGAAATGATACCCTAATATGGCCCTTCATGAGGACTTTATAGTCCGATTCCCTGTCTGGGCGAAGCTTCCTGGGCTTCCTATGGAATACTGGAATGAGGATATATTTTTTGGTATAGCTAGGTCCTTTGGAGAACTCCTTTCTATAGATCCGATCACGGATTCAAGAAGAAGACTTAAACATGCCATAATCTGCATAGGTATTATCCTAGATGTTGATATGCCAGAAGAGATAAAGTTGGAGTCAAGATTAGGAAAATGGACTCAAAAAATTGAATATGAGTCAGTCCCTTTTGCTTGTTTTAGATGTAAAAAATTGGGTCATTGGGCAAAGAATTGTCCAATGAACAAAGTCAAGAAAACCCAACAAAAAAAGGAATGGAAACCAACTCAAAAACACAAAGAACCATCACAAGAAGAAATCAATATGGAACTCAAAATCACAGAGAAAAAGATAGAAGAGAAAGTTGGGAAGTCTAAAGAAAAAGAGAAGGAAGGGAAAGACAAAGGAGAAGCACAGATCAACCTAGAGAAAGTTGTGACAGAAAGATCAGAAGAAGAAGAGACCAAGAAGGATTAGAAGGAGAAAGCTAATGACATTGAACCAGCTAAAAATGAAATGATAGACATTGTCAAAGATACTCTAGATGATGAGAATAATGATATCAGTAATCTACAAGATGAAAAAGACAAAAGAGTTCAAGAGGATAATCAGTCTACTACACAAGATGTAGAGGAACTATCAAAAAGTCAGGGAGAATAGGAAATTATTTATGAGAAAAATATCTTCTTAGATGCCCAACAAGATATTGTTTTGGGTCCTAGACTTTCAGATATGACACAAAACTCATCACAGGAGGAAAAGAAATATTCAGAGGAAATAGATAAACCGAAATGGGGTGACCAAGAGGATATAGATAAAATATTTGAGAAATAAGACAAAACCATTTTGGTTGAAAAATCTAAACAAAAGAAGGGCACATCAGAAAAAGGTCATAAGAATGCTAAAAATAATCTACCAGATGTTGGAGAATGCCAACTTTCACCACCAGGGAGACCACCAAGTTCAAGAAAGAGAAATCAAGAGGTGGCTAGAAATATAGCAGATGGAACTCAGAAAACCATTACCCAGCTGGGTATCACCAAAAAGAAATGAAGATTATATCTTGGAACATTAGAGGGTTAAATAGCCCTCATAAATAGGATCTTATTAGAAATATGGTTAGAAATAACAGACCGTATATCATTCTCATCCAGGAGACTAAGATGGCTAAGGAAAAAGTTGAACAGCTTAAATACTATAGAAATAATTATTGTAGTGGAGGCATCTCGGAAGGAGCCTCAGGTGGTATTGCTACTTTATGGAATGGAAACATCATTGAGGGTGATATTATCATACAGCAAAGTAATATGGCATGTATTAGATTTCATCATATCAAGGAGGGAACTTATTGGATTCTCACAAATATGTATGCCCCTAATACTAAAAGTGGGAGATATTCCTACTAGAGAAAACTGGATTGGGCCAGGAAGTCTTTTGAGAAAGGTAGTTGGCTTATTATGGGAGATTTCAATACCCCTCTCAAGGAAGATGAAAATTTTGGTGGAACTCAACCTAATTTGGATAGCAAGGTTGACCTGATGAACTTCATATCTAGACAAGCTCTCACTGATATTGATCTCCAAGGTATCAACTACACCTGGTCTAATTGGAGAGTGGGCGATGATTTGATTCAAGTAAGATTAGATAGAGCCTTAATCTCTAATAACTATTTTCAGCATTATAATTGTTCCTTGACAACCATTTATCAGAGCTAGGGTTTGACCACTACCTGCTGTCTTTTATTGCTAATTCTATAGCTAGAAGTAAAAACTATCCCTTCATATTTGAAAAAATGTGGATTATTCATCCTGAAATGTATCTCAAAATTAGTGAATGGTGGAAGATTAAGATAGAAGGCACTGCTATGTACAGGATGACCTACAAACATAAACACCTTAAAGATGGTATTAAGAGGTGGAATAAAGAAAATTTTGGCAATATTTTTTCCTCTAAGTTGGACATCATGACTGAGCTTAAAGAGATCTAGGATTTAGTTCAAAAGGAAGGGTATATTAAAGTTCCTAAAGAGAAAGAAAATGAAATCTTGAGAAAATACCATGACATTGTGCACAAGGAGGAAATCTTCTGGAAATAAAGATCTAGAAACACTTGTCTTAGAGAGGGGGAAAGGAACACTAAGTTCTTTCACATGAATGCTACTAAGCATAAGGAGGAGGATATCTCCAAGGAAGCAAAAATCTTCTTTTCTAATCTTCTCTCCCAGGATGACCAGCTTGACCAGAACCTTCAAGGTACTCTTCAAGAAAGTATACCTAAAATTTTGACAGATAATGACAATCACTTTCTCTCTGCTATCCCCTCTAATGAAGAGATTAAAGCGACTGTCTTCTCCTTTGGAGGTACTAAATCTCTGGGTCCTAATGGATTCCCTATTTTTTTATTTTATGATTATTGGGCTATCATTCATAAGGATATTATTGATGTTGTAAAAGAATTCTTTGAATCTAAGATAATTCTCAGAGAAATGAATGGTACTTTCATTGCTCTTATTCTGAAAAAGGCAGGGGTAGACACTATGGATCTCTTTCGACCTATTAGCGTTTGCAATTCCTCCTACAAAATTATAACTAAAGTAATCACTTCTAGGATTTTAAAACTACTCCCTAAGATAATTTCTCACCAACAAACTAGATTTATTCCAGGTAGGCATAGTTTAGATTCTATTATTACGGTCCACAAGAATATACACTCTCTTACTATGGCTAGAAAAGAAGGTTTCATTCTGAAGATAGACCTCTCTAAAGCTTATGATAGAGTTGACTAGAATTTTTTGCAGAATACTTTGAGGGCCTTTGTATTCAACTCCAAGTGTATTAAATTGATATTGCAGCTGGTGTCTTCCCCCTCTTTCTCTGTTTTAGTGAATGGCTCACCTTCGTCCTTTTTTAAATCTTCCAGAGGTCTAAGGTAGGGAGATCCTCTATCTCCAGTTCTATGTGTGATTATTGCAGAGTGCCTGGGTAGATATATTGAAAGAACTGTTAGAAAAGGGGATCTCAAAGGGTTAAAACCCTCCTCCTCTAATTATGTTTGTTCCCATCAGCAATTCATAGATGATTCAATTTTTGTGGGGGAAGCAACTATAAATGAATCCTGGAACCTTAGAAAGATCCTCATGGTAAGGCTACTGGTCAGATCATCAATTGGAATAAAAGTTTTATTTATTTTATTAACACCCCTGAGTATAGATAGCACAAGATAAGAAAAATTATGAATTGCCAAATAGGGCAGCTCCCTGCTACCTATCTGGGTTTCCCCCTTGGGATTAACCCTCTTGATTCCTTTTGGAGCTCTCTGGTGGATAAATTTCATAAGAAACTTGCAGGATGGAAAGGAGCTCTACTCATTTAGGCTGGAAAAATTCAACTTCTCAAATCTTCTCTTCAGAGTATGCCAACTTATGCTCTTAGCCTTTACAAAATACCCAACAAATTTGCAGAGGCTATTGACAAAATTCAAAGACAATTTCTCTGGAATGGTGTTGAAAAAACAAATAGATTTGCTCTTATTTCCTGGGACAAAGTTTGTATGCCAAAATACAAAGGTGGTTTGGAAATAAGAAAAATTAAAAGAATGAATGAAGCCCTCCTTGCCAGACTTGGTTGGAGGGGTTTTACCTTGAAAGGTGAATGGAATTCTATATGGCATAGTAAATATAACAGAAATTCTAATTCTATTAATGATTTTCTTAATACTGATGACTTCCTAGTGGGATTCTGTATATGGAAGAATGTAATTAAAGCCAAAATACCATTAGAAAAGGTGTGAAGTGGAAAGTGGGCAAGGGGAATAAAAAGTGGATTTTTGGGATGATATATGGATTGGTAACTAGACTCTTGCTATGAATACTGTTTGGGGTCCCTTTTCTGATATATGTAAAGATAAAATTGGTACTAAATTCATGGATTATAGAAGTAATAGGAAATGGAAGGATTTAACTACTGTGGATGATGCTCTTCTCTCTCTGAATATCACCCTCAATGCCATGATTCTAAATTCAAAAGAAGACTCTTTAATATGGAAACATACTACTAATGGAAGTATCACAATGGGATCGGCCTATAATCTCAATTATGATAACAATGAAAAACCTTTCTCGGCCAAGGCTTGGATCAAAGGGCTTACCCCTAAAATCAACATCTTCTTCTGGACTATGATTCAAAACAAAATCCTTACTCTCGACAACCTCAAGAGTAGAGGAATGTATATAACTAATATGTGTGTTTTGTGCAGGAAAGAGGAAGAATCGGTAACTATAATGTTTATTCATTGTAATTATGCTAATGAGATATGGTCCTATTGGCTGAAGGCTTTTAATATGGATTGGGTTTTACCTTATGATATCCAGAACATGTTCATTTCATGAGGTATTAATAATAGGAGTGAATGCATTAGAAAGATATGGAAAATTTCCCTCCCCCACTTTACTTGGGCAATATGGAAGGAAAGAAATGAAAGAATTTTCAGAGAGAATGAGACCTCCCCTAAAATTTTATACAGGAAAATTTAGAATATGGTTATTGAGAACTTCAAAATTATGAAGATGAAATATGATTCTAAAGGGAAAGAGGATTGTGCTATTCTTAAAAAATGGGGTATTCAATTGGATGAGGAAGTTCACGACAATTACAAAGATGGAGTGGCTTGGGAAAGTCCTCCAATGGGTTGGATTAATATTAACATTGATGGGGCATCAAAAGGTAATCCTGGAATTCCAGGATGTGGAATGATCATCCATGATGAGAGAGGACATTGTATTATTGTGAGGAATATCCCTATTGGTGTCCAAAATAACCATATGGCGGAGGCTTTGGTGGTCCTCAATGGTCTAATTATGGCTAAAGAAAATAATTATAAAAATGTCTGGCTTGAAGGGGATTCCTTGAATATTATCAAGGCCCTTAATAATATTTCCAACCTTTCGTGAATGATTAGTAATATTATTGAAGCCTTTAGGGAGTTGGGAACTAAAGTGTTGACTATGGAGGAAAAGATTAACAATATGAAAAAAGAAGTAGAATCCAGCAATAATGAGGTGTGCTTGTCATCTCTGGAAGGAAAAGTGGAGAAAATGGAAATGATGGTTAAAAAAATCTGTGAGCAAATTTTCAATATTCTGAAAGTTTCTGTTGAGCAATACAAGAATCTGATGGAGAAGTTTGAGGTTAATAGAGGGGAGGATAGTAAGTATTCCAAAGAGGGTCTGGGCTCTGGCATCTACACTCATACAAGTATAAAGAAGAAAGACACTGACCTCGAAGACCTCAAAATCTCGGTGGGTAATATGGAGCTTCTCATGGAGCAAGCGAAAGATTGTATGGAGACTATCTAGCTCCATGTGTGTTGTCTTTTCCTTTCGGGCTGTCTTTTCCTTTTAGGCTATCTTTTTCTTCTTTTTGGGTTTGTGGGGCCTAGGGTCCCTGTTTCTCCTTTGTCTCATCTTTTGGTAGTTGACTGATCAGCTTTGTCTATCTTCTGATCTTTTGTACAAGGTTTTGGGACCTTTCAAATCCCGCTTTTACTTAATCAAAACATTATTAAGCCTTATAATAGTAAATACTTTAACTCATTATATTTAGGTTATTATATCATATTCAATAATTACAAATAATTATATTTTTTTCATTATATTTAAATTAAACCCATCGGCTATTACCTTTTACTTTAGTCATTTAAAATCTAACTTTATATAGTTTCCTTATAAAAATTTATCTATAATCAATTATTATAATGCGTAACATTATAAGAATATTTTAAATACAAGCAGATATGCTACTTTAAACTATTATATAATAACAATTCATTAAATGGAAGATGAAAAATTACTTTTATCGTACATTATAAAATTTCCCATTAAAATCCTAATTTTTCCCTATTACAATTTAATTTAAACTTGATAAATAATTAACCTCTTCTTAACACGAATCTCCCTTTCTCTATATCCAATACATTCATCTTATCCAAAATCCTTGTTACCTCTATGTCTATTTCCATTACTGATTGTGAAGATGTCTCACAACTGTCCATCATACTGTTCAAGTTTTCCCTATCCTTTCCAATAATATCTTCAATTCTCTAAACATGTCTAATTGGGTTCATGCAATAACTGAATAGCATGCTTCCATGTGCAACACAACTATTAGCTTTTACTGTAACATATTTCAGAATGCCCAAGTCTTGTGAAATAGACTTTCAAACTTCCATCAGTTTCTTCTCCAAGTAGTTATTCTCTGCCTTTCCTTCTGCGATCTTCACTAGGGTCTCATAGTGACCATAAAAATTGTCAAGTGCTAACTTCAATTTTTCTACATCATCTCTACTTTGGAAAACAATAGGTACTAGAAGCAATTTGTTCACAATATCGATTTCTCTAGACATTACCTTAGTTTTCTTGTCACTTTTTTTCTCAGATCTCTCCTTTACTTTAGTGAGTGTGGTGAAGGATAGACTCACCAAGTCATCCTCATCCATGTGATCAACATCAACATCAACATCAATAGGTTTGTCTTTACTTCCCAACATTTAGATAGAAGATGTGCCAATTTTATTTTTGACTTCAACTTTTGATTCTTCTTCTTTATGCTCCATTTCTTTCTATTCTTCCTCTCTATGTTCTTCCTCTTTCTGTTCTTCATCCTTAGCCAATTTATTTTCATTGTTTCCTTCAAATGGATTCTTGTCATCATGTGAAGTGTCAAGAGTCACAGGCACACCATAAACATAGAAATTTGATTGCATATCATCTTTGTTCTTCTCAACACTTGCCTCAACTTTTTTGGAACTCTCTCCCATTGCTAAAGGTGTAGTTGTAACCACCCTAATTTGGTCTTCTATGACCATAGACCCTATTTTACCTAAGTGTGGTCATACCCCTAATTATGTCAAGACAACTCTTTAATTTATTGGCATAATTCATTTAAATCAAATTTAATCTCCTAAGTGATTTAGTCACTAAATTACATTAATTTCTTTAGCCAATTAAATCAATTCAATTCAATTCAATAAAAATAAAAATAAACATGGCTAAAGTAATTAATTAAAAGGAATTAAATAAATTCTAATTATAACTCCATTTGCAAAAGGGAAAGTCAAATCCCTAGCCAATGAGAGTTAAATCACTTGGATCACCTCACATGGATCACCAAAGATTCAATCTCCACCTCTCTTCCACTTTCAATCCTAACCTCTCATTCACCAAATTCTTCTATAAATGGAATGAATTTTAAGCTCAATGGGTCCCTAATTTTTAATTCTTAATTGCAAACTTATGCTACCCTTATTTTCATAGATCTTAATGCATTTTAGCTCTTATTTTCATAGCATTGTTATAATCTTTCATTTGGGAGCTTTAAAATGAATATTTCTTGACCATTTAGATTAAAATCATTAAAATCTTCAATTCTCAGTTGTATATGTCACTGATTAATGCATAATCTGAGGGCAATTATAGCATTTTCACACTCTTCTTAGATAGGGAGCAATAAGTCAATTTTAGTGATTGATTTTCTTGATAACTCTTTATTTTCACTAATATAATGACTTATTGAAGTGTTGTGTTGCAGACAACAGGTACACAAAACAACACACATTTATGGTGCCCACCGTGGGGCAGAAGCCCAGATTTTACCTCACTTTTAATTCATTTTTGGCTGATTTGTTTTCTCTATTTTCAAGTACAGAGTCACCTTTAGTCATCAAGGCTCGCATCTAGGAAATTGGATCGCATCGAGGAAATTGGATCACATCCGAGATTTTAGAGATCACATCGAGGGAATCCCAATTCATTTTTAGTAAAGGCTTGCATCTGGTATATAACACCTGTAAATGATCACATTCGAGAAATTGGATCGTATCCCAGGTTTCTAGGATCATTTTTGGGAAAGGCAATCGCATCTTGTTATTTGATTTGAAATCTAAATTGTCTAACCACTAATCTGTTGATTTGGTTTGATTCTGTCTTTTGAGCAGCCTAATGTTTTATTGCAGATTTCTATCAAGAGCCTTTTTTCTCAAAAAGGTGTAAGAAAATTGCTAACTTCTAGTTTGCAGGTGTTTTTAATAGATTAACTTGATTTACTTGTTCAAAAGTTTTGAAACTTAAGACATTTCCTTATCATTTACTAAATCAATCAGAGGATTATGCTCTTTTCCTTAAAGGAAAATAAGAAACTCAAAAACTGATTTAGGACTTGAGAAGAATTTGGGGATAAATGAACAAGGAAAACCTCATTATTTAATTTTTTTTGGAGATTAATTGAACAAACACAAATAATTTAACATTGTGGTTAATTGAACAAGCTTCATTGTATAATTCCTTTGGATAGAAATTGAACAACACAAAGCACTAAAAATTGTGGGAAAAAGAACACTCATTGTTTAATTTTGGAGATAGTAATTGAACAAGCAAGTCATTTAATCTTGGGGAAATTGAACAAACAAACTTTTCATTTCAAATACTTTTTGTTTTCATAAGGTAGGAATTTTTAAATCAAACTTAAGCTTATTTCTTGATCTCACTAGAGGAATTTCTCTTCCTTCCAAGTGGAGGAATCAAAAAAATGTCATGGGAGATTGAGTTTTGAGTGAAGTCATTTGATGGAAAGAACTTGATTGAAGTGTTTGTGGGAGAAAATGGCATGGAATAGGAGAGTATACTCTTCTTCTTTTGAAGAATAAAAAATCTAGAACTCCTAAGCTCGCCAATCCTTTGTATGCTTTCAAAAATATTAGAGGGCCTACCGATTGAGGAAAAAATCTTCCAGGATGACCCAAGTGAGGATAGGTTTATGCCAACCCTTCCAAATCACTATAAATAATTGCTTCCTTGTAGGCTAAAGCCTCAGAAGACGTAATCAGTTTTGTTCTTGGAATTTTGACATCATTCCTTGAACATGCTTGGGTGTGTGTAGAGTGAAGCTGCTTGAATCTTTCTTGCGAGACTACACACATTTGAGTACTCATAGAGCTATACGCCTCAATTTTTCCTTGTGCAATTCTATGGGAGACAGTTGCGAATAGATGCCCCATCATAATAAACACTTGTATTCAAATTACCCGATTCACCTCCGAAAGGGTGATAATATTTTGTGCAAGGCAAATAGTAATTACCCCAAGATACTCATCATTTCATGCCCTCACTTGCATTTGGAGTAAGCTAATACAACATCATAACTGGAGCCATTGTGTGCTTGGTGATGGCCATATTCTGATTAGCATTTGAGTGTGTACCTGAGTCTATGAGAAAAGATTTGCATTCTATGTTTAGAAACTAGGGAATAGGGAAAGTGTTTTTGACACCCTTAACAAAGAAACTTTGCTTGATGTGATTTAAAGCTCACTAAAGAGATAAATCCAAAAACAATCAATAATATTCATTCCCTAACATACAAGTTGTTTCCTACTCATTGGAAAGTCTCAGAAAAACCTTACTGTCAAAAAAATTTGCATGTATTTCGAGACAATTAGAAAAAACATGAAAAAACATTAGAGGCTCATTTCTAGTGTGTCTTAGGTCACTTTTGGTTGCATTAACTTGCATCTAGGGAGAAAACTCCCATTTGGTAATTTATGCATTGTATCTAGGGAGAAAGATACATGTTTTATATCAAAGCTCGCATCCAAGAAATCAAAGATCGCATTTGGTTAAGCAGAAACTCATATTCAATGTGTCACATTTAGGACATTTGGCACTTGCATAGTTGTCTCTCAGAGAAATTCAGTATATTTGGGTACCCTTTTGGCTCTTTAGTCTAGTCTTGTTGCTTTTATTGGTCTGCCAGTGGTTGTTTCAAAACTTTTTCAGAAGTCTACCTTGCATGTCCTTTTGGGTTCTCACAATTGGTCTCAAAATGTGTGGTCTATTCACTTTTCAAACCAACTTGATTCCCAGCTCACTATCAGGGCATTCTAACCCTCTGATGCTAGAGTCATTTACTTCCATCAAACACAAACAATCCTTTTTCTACTTGGAAACACTTACTTAGACAATTTGAGACTTCACTTAACAATATTGGAAACCTTTTAACATAGTTGAGATTCAACTTCATGGTAAACACAAGACGCAAAAAGTATCTTGCTGACGAATCGAAAGTACCTCCTAGATTGCTAAAATTTCAACAAGGAGAAACATCTTGTAATCCCTTATTTTACATGGAATCACCCGCAATGGAAGCTCCTAGAAATGAATGGAGTATAGCTTTTGAAGAATACAACAATGACAAAAATCTAAGACAAGAAGAGAGTAGTATTGACAAATAAATTCACATTACTCATCCTTTGTTAGACTTGGATAGTGATAGAGATGTACCCAGGGAAGAGTATAATAGACTCAAACAAAGTAGAAATTTTCAAAGACATTGAAAAAGATCATTGGTGAAGACAAGGAAAAATACTTTCTATATCTAGCATCCATTGGAGTCAAACTCCCTAAAGATTATGATGTTGAAAGACTAAAGGAAAAAGAGATACGAACCCCTATCTATATTTTCACCAAATAATTGACCTTGATGCAAGCCGAACTTGCAACACTCAAACAAGAGAAAGTCAAACCAAAAAAAAATACTCCTTGGACCACCTTTGTCCATTTCCTTTTGACAAGAGTATCAACATGATTTCATTTCCTCCAAACATGGCAAGGCAAAAATATGACAAGTATAAGCGAGAGACTGATCTACATGACCATGTGAGATTTTTTTGTGCTCTAAGCATAGAGTACATGCATGAACCAACATAGCTAATGAGGCTATTTATGGGAAGTCTAGGAAGAAATGCTATGGAGTGACTCTCCAAACTCACACCTAAGGTGAAATATTTTGAGGATTTAATACAATGTTTCATCCAACATTACTCCTACAATATACAACATGATGTAACCATGATGGACTTATGTAACACAAAACAAAGAACTGATGAATCCTTTACACACTTTTTACAAAGGAGGAAAATCTTTGGGAGGTATTCAAGAGCTATTCTGAATTGGAAAAGATGGAAATCTTCATTAAAAACTTGATACTTGAATTGAAATATGCTTTACAAATGCAAGATTAACCTAGCTTTGATAGAATGATAAAAAATTCCATCCGTATTTAAGAGGTCATGGTTAAGAAAGGAGAAATCAAAATTCAAAATGATAACAAATTTATCATCTACAAAAACAAGCCTAAATGGTGGAAACAAAAAAAGAATGTTGTTAATGGTGGAGTGGTAGATGCATCTAATTCTAATCCTAAACCAGCAGTGTTCAATTTGACGAACAACTTGCAAGCAAACAAAGAAGCCAAGGTAACAACCACAATACCTAAAGCAAACAATAAGAATAATAAGAGTATACCATGGACTTCTAGACCTCAATGAACATTCACTCCTTTGGGAGAACCTCTTGAGATAGTTTTGAGGACACTCTTGGACAACAAAGTTCTTATGATTCCTGATTCAAAACCATGGGAACCAGAAGTCAAACTGAAATGGTGGGATGATAATTCTTATTGTGTCTTTCACAAGAACAAAGAACATAAGACTAATAATTGTGTAAAGCTAAAACACATTATCCAAGACCTTATTGAAGGAGGCAAGATCAAAGTGGAAGGACATACCACTAATGAAGACCATACAACATTAAACAAACCATTTCCTAATTATGAGAAAGGGGAAGCTTCTAAAGGAAAAGGAAGTGAAGTCAATTAAACCTACTCCAATAATGATAATGTGATCAACATGTTGGACATTAAATATGAATCAATCAATGTGGTCACTTTTAAAGGTGCTAAAGACACATCCATACAATCAAATGCAGTGACTTGAAGTCAAGCACAAGTAATAATCAAAGGAGCTAGTTCCTCCTCAAAAAAAGCCACATCTTCAAAAGTACCTGTTGTCACTATACCCAAACCAACAACAACAAGACAAACAATTATCATTCATGTAGCAAACTATAATTTGGTGGATCAATTGCAAAGAACCTCTTCTCAAATTTCTATATTTGAGTTACTCAAAACCTCCTCAATGCATAGGGAAGTTCTTGAACAAGCCCTACATTTTGAAAATATTCCAAAAGACATTGATGTAGATAAATTCCAAGCAATGGTAAATTATATCTCAACACCACATTATCTCTCTTTTTTAGAAGAAGATGATAAGTCATTGACTCATCTGCATAACCAACCCCTACACATTAAAGTCCTAATTCACAAAACCTATGTCAGACATGTATTGATAGATGGAGACGCATGGTTGAAAATTTGTACTCCAATCTAATAAAAAAGTTGGGTCTTTCAGAACAAACCATTGATTCAAGGAGTAAGATAACTATCAAAGCTTACAATGAAGAAGAAAGATCATCTAAAGGCCTCATTGTTCTACCAATTAGAATAGAAACAGTTGATAGAAATGTGATCTGTCAAGTTTTAGATCTACCCTTGGATTACAACATACTATTAGGGAGACCTTGGATTCACAAAATATAGGCAGTGCCATCTACTTACCACCAATGTATCAAATTCTCACATAATAGGGTGGAAGTAACAATTCATGCAGATGCTAGTTATACTTGCAATAATGTCAAAGTAGATAGTATGGTTCCTCATAATAAGGAAGTTCCAAAAGAAAATGTACCTAAAACTACTAAAGACATGGTGATGAGAAGCTTTGGAAAGACATTAAAACTTGAATAAACTAGTATAGGAGAATACAAGCTAGACATGACCCCATCATTGACAGAACATCCTGTGTCTCCAACATCTTATGGGAAACCTTCCTCATCTTTCACACCTACTACATCTAAAGAACTAGAAATTCACAAAGCAACTGGTATGGTAAGAGCCTCTACTTCTCAATATGATGAAAAAGAAGAAAAAGCAGTCTTAGCTTGGCTTTACAAAGGAGAACCAAAAGAAAATGAGGTAAAACATGTGGAAATATCCCCAGAAAAGTATGGTAAAGGATATCACCTTCTCAAAAAAATGTGATATAAAGGGAAGGGACCTTTAGGAGATAAAGGAAAAATACTTGTTGAGCCTATACACATGGAATTCAGAAATACCAAAGACAAAACATGACTAGGTTTCAATAAAAAATCTGAAAACCCTACTTCAAGAGGTGGTCCAATCTTTGATGAAGGAAGTTGTAACACCCCAAAATTGGCATCTTGCAACCCTAACCAATTTTGTTGCATTTGTCATTCTTCTGAATCATCAAAGTCCTATTGTACTAGGCAATTCTGAGTTTTGACTGACTCTACTCGACGTAAGTGTCAAATGTAGAAAATCCTAAATCTACAATAATCATACATTATATTTAATTCCTAAATATATATTGGCTAAACAAACCCTATGATTGAATTAATTTAATTATAAAGTCCTAGCACTTTAATTAAATTAAATTCACCCATTTTAGTTAAAACACATAAAAAAGAATTAAATAATATTTAATTATTAAATAAATATCCTCATTTCAATAGTTGAATTTAATTATTCAGATAATTGAGAAAAAACATATTTATGAGGTCATCCTTTATTTATTCTCAAAAATCTTCTCTTCAGTTCAGAAATAGAAGTTTTGAATTAACTATGCTTTAAAGAGAAAGAAAAAAGTTAAAATCATAAATAAAACAGTTAAAATCAAATAAAGAAAACAATTAAAGCAAAGGGAAAACAATTTATTGTTTTCTTTTAAAGAAAGCTTTCTATTTTAAACTGGCTTTTCTATCTATTTTATTTCAAGAAGGAAACTTTCTATTATGATCACCTCTAAGTCTATAAAAGAGCTCCCATTCCTCATTCAAAACCCCTGGAGAAAATATGCATTGTTAGAATACTGAATTGTTGCTACATTTTATCATCTCATTTCTAGTTAAAATCTTTCATTTGCAATAGAATAATTTCAATTTCTTAGAATAATTGCATTGAAATCATGTC
>MU228561.1:991355-1005405 GCA_018584345.1 Thuja plicata | reverse complement strand
CTATTCGAAACCCCATCTAGATAGAAGGCAACAGGTCGAATCATACAGGCATGCAGGATGAATAACTCATATTCACTTCTGTATGTGGCTGATGAACAAGGACTATGTTGAAGTGTATGGTTGAATAATAAGGCCAATTTACCACATACATTTATGGCGCCCACCGTGGGGCAGAACATCTATTTCTTTCATCACATTTGAATTAGTTTTGAAAATCTTGGGATCATGTTTGTACTCTAATTTTGCAGGTAAAATGACGCATTTCATCTTTATTTTAGCATGGAGAAAATTTGAAAATTCCTTCTATCTTCTATCTATTATTCTCTCAGTGCCTTTTAAGCTCTCCTTTTGAGCCAAAGCTAACTACACCATTGTGTCTAGAACATTGTTTTGGTTGAAAATGACTATAAACATGCCTATGCTTGTCAAAAGTTGAATCTGTGGTAAAAACATTTTGGCCAAGGAGGCCGTACAATCTGTTGCATGAAAATCGAGGTAGATTTCAAATTTTTCTGCACGCAGCCGAGGCAGATTTTTGAAAAAAAATTTAAAAAAATTAGAAAAAAAAAAAAGAATTTTTTTCACTATGTTAAATTTGATGGCCGTCAAACCATCATTCTCCATGACCTTCTGTGACAACCACGAAATCATTAAATTTAAACTCACAGGTTGATGATGTCAGCAAGGTTTGAAAAATCTTTAGCCTTCACCATTGAGCTTTTTGAAATTGCAGTCTAACTTTAAACGATCATATCTTGCTCATTTTAGGTCCAAATTGAGTGCAATGTTTTTTGAAAGTGCGTGATTTTCTGTCTAATTTTTGAATATGTGATATTTTTTTCTGATTTTTAGATTTTGATAATGTGGACTAATCTTTGGCTTTAATTTTTATGTGATTATCTTTTGCGTACAGCCTAACAGTGGTTTGTAGAACGTTATCCAAGAAGACTAAAACACAAACTACTCACAAATTGGTTTTGCAGGTTGCCTTTGATTGATAGAACATAAAACATTGTGCTTGCATCTTATTTTTGATTTCTTAAAATAGGAACCCACATGCAAGACTTCTTAAAATGAACATTTGTTTGATGTTTTGTGGATGACAATAATGTCAGGAAACTATGCTCTCACCCTTTTGGGATGATCATAAATCCAGAAGCATTATTGTCATTTTCTTATTCTGCTTGAAGTGTCTTCTAGTTTTGTAAACCCAAGGAATTTCATGGACGTATCCTCTCCCCTCGCCTTTTTGGATCTTGGGTGTAAAAGAAATCCATACAAATCCTTTAGCGTGGCTACCTCCCGAGTGCTTTCATAGAGCTGGTGAGAGTGGATTGCCCAACTGGTAACAAGCTAAAGCCAAGCCCTTCCAAACCGGTATATAAAAAATGTCATTGTGATTAGTCTCACAATGGACAGGTGTGAATTCATTGTGGCAACCAAAATCTCCTCTAGTACCCAAGTGGTGCATTAAAGTCCTGACATCGTTAAGGTGAAAGCCTTGCTTTGAAAGGATTGGGAGAGCCCCCTTTATTGGGAAAATGACTTGATCACAACGACCTGAACAGATGTCCTTACTAAAATTTTTTGTTATAGTATCCAAAAAACCCTCTATCTGTTGGGGCAGAAGGTCAGAGGCTGACTAAGATGCCCCACATTTTATGGCTCTTAGTAGAGACAATAGCCCTTTGGGAAGCAATTCCTTTGGGGTTCAAAGCTTGGTGTGCCTGAGAAGTGAGTGCATATGTAAGGAGGAGCCCATGCCTCCAAGCTTCTAAGTTGTCCGCTATGAGTAAGCATAATTGAACTTTGGTTCAAGTGGGGATTCAACAGATACTACCCTGGCTTACATAGGATTGTGGTGTGTCTATTATTTTTTTTACAATAAACAATCTCCATGATGTGTTTTGCATGAGTGTTTACTGAAACAAAAACAACAACAACAATCAAACGATCTGGAAAACTGTAAACTTTGGATATTTTTCTATCTTGTCTTGTCTGAAACTCTGCAAAAAATCTGTCGAAACTCTGTCAAATTTGTTTCAAGAACTTTTCGAAACTTGGTCTTTCATCGGTCTATCCTACTACATTTAGTTTATTCTAAAATTTGTGTTGTCATAACACTTCTGCTAGTTCACATGCAACTGCAATCTGTTGTTAGTCCAACCTATCGCTATCTTGAAATCTGATGTTGTTACACTTGTCCAATTGACCGAGTCCTTTGTTCAATCTTATCATCTTTGTCTACGCTATCCTTGTTCTGAGTTCTGAGAGCAGTTTCGTTAACCTTGACTCAAGATCAGAGTCTTTTGTTATCTCCTTCTTAGTTGGACATTTATCTCTTGGTCTCTTTGGTCTTGGACTTGGATAACACTTTAGGTATCATCACAATGTCAGTCAAGTGAATCAACTTATTTATGCCTGTGCAAACTAGAAGTCATTTTAAGGAACTCTGGAAATCTATAACCTTGCTGTCCAATTTTGTATTCTGTTGTGAAGGTTCTGTCTGAATCTTCACAAATCCATGCTTTCATCAACATCATCACTAGTCTGTCTTTGACTGCAATCTTTTGATAGTCTGACTCGTTGTTGTTTCAAAATTTGACTTTTTTGTGCTAGTCCAAGTGACCCATTATCTATTTCAATCTTATCATCTTTTTCTATGTTGTCCTTATCCTGAGTTGCGAGAGCAGGCTCGTCAACCTTGACTCAAGATCAGAGTCTTTGCTTCTCTCTTAGTTTGACATTATCTCCTTTGTCCTTTGGTCTTGGACTTAATCAACACTTTAGATATCACTTCAGCACCTGTCAGTCAATCAATTGATTCATCATACCTTCTCTTCAAGCTTCTAAGCAAGTGCATCAAGACAATCTTACAATGTCTAAAATCAAAGAAGAGATTCTTAGGGAAACTTTATTACAACTTGAAACTTTGGAATCTAAACTCCAACGATTAAAGAAGGAAAATAATACTTCATTCGATAAATCCTCCTTAAGATCAACTTGTCCTTTGCTATTTTATCATGATTCTCACATCTCTCCACTTTCTTCCAACATGGATAAATCTTGGTATGAAAATCTGATCTTTGATCAAGAACAATTTTATGACAATCCCAACTTTGATCAAGACCAGTTTTATGACCATCCTATCTTTGATCAAGAGCATGTAGAGGAAACTATGACAGAATTAGATGAAAGTCTCTTCTATCCACAAAACAAGGATATTGCAAGTCAAGAAGCATCTAATTATCCTTTAGAGAGAATCTTTACTCCTTTGGGACAATCTTATGAATCTACATAGGCAAAACTTCTTGAGCATGACCTCATCACATTACCTCAAGCCACATCATGTGGATTCAGATTCTTAAGTAACTATTGTGCATATCATCAACATAACAAGCATAAAAATTCATATTGCATGGAGTTGAAACATAAAATACAAGATCTCATAGATGATGGCATAATCGAAGTGGAAAATCCTAACAAATCATCTAGTGAAGATAATGATCTCAAGCATGATCAATATCAGGAATCCATGTCTAGAAATGGTTCCCATATCACATCTACTTCTTCCACCATTCCTCCATCTCCTAAAGCTTCACAACCAGACAAACCATATCTATCAAGAAATGAGCCTAATGCTGACTATGTCTACCCTCAAGGACTACCTCTAAAAGAGATCCAAGCTAATCTGCATATGACTGCAAGTCCTTCTCAGGCTTCAAAAATCATAGACCCCAAGCTTCCATGTGCTTCAACACTTATCATGCCTACTCAAAATGATTACCCATCAGCGTGTCAAGAATCCCATATGCAGACCAAAAATTCTACCTCATCCTTAGAAGTGGCTCCATGTCAAGAGGGCAATCCAAAGTGTGAAGAAACTAATATCAGTAATGATCAAGATCAAGACACCATCCATGTTTATCTAACAGTTGACCAAAGTCACACATCTCAAGAGTCTCATGATGATCCTTTCATCCCATTCCATTTCTCCCTAGAAGAAACTCTTACATGTCCTATATCTTATCCATCCAAGCAAGATCAAGATATCTTTTCTGGCATCTCTAATAATCCTATTGAAAATCAAGAGAAAGGTACCCTTTGTACACTATCTAAAGATCCTTGTCAAGATCAAAGCATCTCATTATCTCCTTGTCATGTTCCTCCATGTCCAACTCAAGAAACCATCATTCCTCTAAATCCCTTGCAGATAAATACATCCCCTCAAGCTTCAATTGCTCCTATCAAAGCTACTCATGCTCCTATTGATATAAAGATGAATTCTAAAGAGAAGAGCCTTGGTCATGCATCTCACTCTAAATATGTTGATAACCCCTCCACACTTTATATCCCTTTGTTCAAATGTAATAATTATCCTTCACTATCCTCCAAATCCATCCTTGGTGCTTATATATCAAAGTTGAAACCATCAAACCTTCCATCTATATTGGGTCCTTATATCCCTCCATCCACCATGCCTATCACTACTAGCTTGTCATTCGTTTACCTTATCTCCCATCAAGATCAACAAATACATGCATCTTTGAAATCTCCCTATCAACCAATCCATATGAATGAGTCATATCAACCTCACTCATCCACAATTCCTAAGTCTTTTGGAAGCAATTTGGATGTTCAACAAAGAAATCAGCAATACAAGAATCCACCTACATATGAAGAGATTGAGCAGATAGAAAAGAACAAAACCCAGACTCTTGTACCTAGACCAAAAGACAATAATGTGATTGGTACTAAGTGGGTTTTCAAAAACAATATGAATGAGAAAGGTGAAGTTTCCATAGAAAAAGCTAGATTAGTATGTAAAGGATATGATCAAGAAGAAGGTATTGATTATGGAGAAACTTTTGCCACATCTAATCTACATGTGACTACAAAGAAAAAGGAAATATTGAAGAGACCTCAAGGGTCCACTGAGAAAAGAATAATATCAAAGAATATATGGGTTCCTAAATCTATCATGGACGAATTGAATTCTAAATCTGAGAAAATAATAATATCAAATAAAATATGGGTTCCTAAATCCATCATGGAAAAATTGTGTTCTAAATCATCTGATACAAATAGAAAATCAAAAGTTGTGTGGATTCCCAGGGCTCTTAAAAAAGACTTGGATACAAAAAGTAATGCAAAAGTTATGTGGATTCCCAAGTCTATCTTAAAAGACTTGAACAAAAAGGAAAAGTTAGAGTTGGCATCCAATCTTCCAAAGTCTTCCACTTCATCTCCATCTAAACATCTCCCATCTTCTAACTCCATCTTGGGTCCTCACATACCAAGATCCATCTCCACTCATCCATCAACATCTCAAGCTATTCCATCCACTTTTCCTCCATTCGTTCACTACCCTTCAAGGCGTGTGTCAATGTTGATCTTATCACCATACCCTATCCAATATCCTGCACCTACCTCTTACCCATCCATCTCATATCCTTCCATCCCTCTTATCCAATCCACCACATAAATCCTTTGCTATCATCTTCCTTATCCTCCATATCATCTTCTCTACCATCACCCTATCAACATCTTTGAGAATAATTTAACTGGCCTTGGTCTATCATAAAATATACTTCAAAGGAGCACTATCCAAAGAGCAAGAAGCTTAAGTTCCTCCATAAATCAAAAAGTACAAAAAAAAAGAAAATAAGAAAAATAAAAAGTGCCTTGGTGAAAACCTAGTAAACAGGCACCTTGGTAGCAAAAGTAAAGATAAATCAATCTGTCCTATGGTGAAAACCACTTCTTGTGGTGCCTTTGATAAGTACCATGATGAAAACCTAGCAAACAGGAATCATGTGTAATTCCTCCTACTTGCACTCTTCACTTGGGGGAAAGTTCCTTCCATGTCATCTTCTCTCATCATATCTTACATCCAACTAGCTCATGAGAATCCATGTTCCTTCTGTTGATCTTGACAAGGTTGAGCCTATCCGTGAACACACTATGTATCCTGATGTTTGTTATCCTTTCCATCAGCCTATTCACTTTCTCTCATCCATGGTACCCTATCGTGATCTTTCTTATCCCAAGCCTATCCTTCCTATATCTGAGCATCCTTTGCTCCATAATCCAAAACTTTCATTTATACCTCCATCGCCCTTTATCTTGATCATAGCTATATCCTATCCTATGAAATTGACCCCTTGGTCTTAATGAAAATTCAAAAAACAAGTTCTTAGAAGTCTCTTGACATGTCCACTCTTTTGGACCACATACTTTTCATGACATCAAGTCATTACCCTAATTTCTATACAACATCGTTCCATGAGCCTACATTGCTATATTATTTTTTCCCTAGCTTGGGTAATCTTGAAGAGATTGTCCTTGAGGGTCGCATTCACCCTCTTCATCAATCATTGGTTGTTCATCTCATACATCAGATTTCTAATCCATCTGCAATTTCCTACACCTTGCTAGACATTGGGGAAACCCATTGTGATCTTGCTTGAGATTGAGAAATCTCTAAAAATCTAAAAAAATTACAAAATCTCTAAAAATCTAAAAATCGTAAAAATTCTTGAAAAAATGATCATCTTAGTGAAAACCTAGTGATAGGTGCTTTGATGTATCTCCAAAAAATTATATATTTCAAAAATACAAAAAATTAAAAATTAAAAAATACAAAAAAAAAAGAGAAAAAGGGAAAAAGGTGCCATTGATGAAAACCTGGCAAACAAGCGTCATGGTATCAAAAAAATAATTTTTGCCAAGAAGGTGAAAACCTGGTAAATAGGTGCCTCTTGTTCCACATTTCTATATCTATCACAACACCACTTGGCTTTATGCATTTTCTTTCCTAGTTTGCTGCTTTCCTACTTGCATTTACTTTTTTGCATGCTCTCAGTTCCTATCAAGACACCAAGTTACATGGATTGAAACTGGTCGTGCTCTAGGGAAAACCCTTCTGTTCTAGGGGGCACTGTCTTATCACCTTTTGAGATCTACTTTGCATCCATCACTAGTGGTTCTCACTGCATATGCCTATTATCGCTTACCTTGTACTGAGTTCTCTCTCCTTGAGAATCTCCCTAACATCAGTCACCAGTGGTTCTCACTGCGTCTGCCTACTGATGTCAAGCTAGTCCTACGATCTCTTCACATTGAGAATATTTCTCACGTCAGTCACCAGTGATTCTCACTATGTCTTCCTACAGTCGCCGTACTGAGGAGATCTCTCACATATGTCAATATATCGACATCAATCTGTTATAGTTGGAGTTATACTCAAATGCTCTATCTATCGATACTCGGTCTTGATGATTTTTTGCTTTAGTTTGTACCTAGCTTTCAGTCACTTTCATGACACTTTGGTTCCTTTGTGAACCCTCCTGACTTGACATTGATTCAACGACATATGCCTAGGGGGCAACCAAATCTAGTTTGTCCTCGCTACATACGTCAAGTCAGTCATAATTACTTGGGGGCATGGGTCCCCCATTTGATCACATCTTTGGTTTACACCCAAGTTAGTAATCTTGTCACTTATGTAGGACAACTCGCTACTGACACAAACTGGTGTTTTTCAACACCCCAATTCAAATAGTGTTTTTCAAAACTATCTTTGGATACTTCTATGTTTTTCAACACACATTGGATATCTTGCACGTAAATATCTATCAATAACAATCAAACACAATGCAATCACAAGAACAATGGTGTTTTTCAACACCTCATACACATACATATGTGAAAACTTTGAAACTGGCTGAGCTATGATTGAATCTTTCTTTGTATGTTGTCTAATCTCATGGATTTCATTGATATTTTCTTTGTCTACTTCTTTTTGGTGTAGTCTCGATGATCTGGCAACATTAAATAAATAGGGTGTATGTGATAAGAGCTCCCGCACTAAGGTGGAACCGCCTCACATCCCTCGATCTTGTTTATTTGTACGCCATGGTGAGGTCGGTACTATCTCCTTGACTGTTATTGCTCTATTTGTTTACGCATGATCAGACTCATGGTTATCTTGGCTTTGAATGCCTTGATACTGGTGTACGCTTGCAATATCAATTGGAAACAATGTTTAGGTCATCTTTCCTTTTGTTCCCTGGTGCTTACGTTTGTTTCCTACATTTTATCTAATGAAAGTCATACTCATATTCTTATGGTTGCAGTGACACCAGTAAGGATCGTATCAACTCCTATGTTCCACAAATGCTCAATGATGATAATTATACGATGGGTCTCACAACCATGTCCTAGGAATTGCATCTAGCATAGTACTTTATTTTCATTCTAGACTTGCATTATGGCAGCAATTTGATGCTCACTTCATTGCGTTCTCCTGGATTTGTACATTGGGGAGTTCTTCTTCAGCGTCCTGGCTTCATCACAACTGCACCAGTGTTTGATCCTCGCTCTCGCTCTTCAATTCCAAATGCTTTGAATTGAAATCTAATTTTCAAAAGTGCTTTGATTCACGTGAAAATTTTACCACTATCTAATTTGACCGCTCTTAATCCATTTTCATGATCGAAATAGAAATTTGAATCGTATATAGCTCAAAATTGCACTTTAAAATTTTTGGGACCGACACGGTCAGACGCTTGTGCAGTCAACATTCTGACGTTGCTTTCTTGTCAGAATCATATCTAATCATAATTCTCTCAAATCTTTGACTCTTTTCATCAAAATTCAACTATGGTCAACTTTGGTCAACCTAGTCAAACTTGGTCAACCAGACATCAAACTCGCTCAAAATTGATTTTGAATCTTCCAAATTCTTCTGTAATCTGTTTAGAGTTCTTCTTGATCTCTGATTCAGCATCTACCTGCAATTTCTCGCTCTCAATCATCATTATGACATATCATCTTTCTATTTCACTCCCGATGGGGCAGGATGATTACATCATTGAATCTATTTCCAATCAATCCAATCTAATATTCAAAACTCATCATTGCTAGGGGCATCTCATCACTCAGGGCATATTCAGTGTTTCGTACCTCACAGTCAAAACTGGATACTCCACAATCAATAAGGGCATCTTTGTTCCTTACATCTTGTCATCTATTAGGTATCAGGGCATTCTAACCCGAATCCCTGAGAATCAAGCTTCGTTCTTGAGATGATTCTTAAAATCTCATCATTTAAGTATCTAAACAATCTAACTCAGGTCCCTAAGAATCAAGCTCTGTTCTGGAGATGATTTTGAAACTTGATCTAACCAGTGTCTGGGAAATCTAACCTAGATATTGCAGGACTAAGCTTCATTCTGAAGATAGTCTTAAAGATCCCTATTAACTATCTTTTGGGACAGGTATAGGGGCAATCTAACCCTGACTCCTGAAGGTTGAGCCTTGTTATGGGGATAGTCTTGTGAAAGATATCAATATAACCAGTGTCTGGGAAATCTAACCTAGATATTGGGGGACTAGGCTTCATTTTTGAGATAGTCCTGAACCTCTATTGACCATCTTTTTGGATAGGTATCAGGGCAATCTAACCCTGACTCCTAAAGGTTGAGCCTCGTTCTGTGGAAATTCTTGTGAAAGATATCAAATCTATTAGGTATCAAGGCATTCTAACCTAGATCCCTGAGGATCAAGATTCATTCTAGAGATGATTCTTGAAACCTTAATTTATTAGGTATCAGAGCATTCTAACCTGGATCCCTGAGGATCAAGCTTCGTTCTGGAGATGACCCTCAAAAAATCTACTTGACTGACATCTTGGCAATCTAACCTAGACTTCAGAGAGTTAAGCTCTGTCTTGGAGATGGCTCTGAAATCCTCATTAATCAATCTTTGCATTACCAATGTTCAAATCTATTCTTTTGTGCTTCAGACATCAGACTATTCTTTGAATTAATGCATTGATCGCACATCAATTCAAAGAGGGGAAAAATGTAAGACCCCAAAATTTGCATCTTGCAACCCTAACCAATTTTGTTGCATTTGTCATTCTTCTAAATCATCAGTCCTATTGTACTAGGAAATTCTGAGTTTTGACTGACTCTACTCGACCTAAGTGTCAAATGTAGAAAATCCTAAATCTACATTAATCATACATTATATTTAATTCCTAAATATCTATTGGCTAAACAAACCCTATGATTGAATTAATTTAATTATAAAGTCCTAGCACTTTAATTAAATTAAATTAAATTCACCCCTTTTAGCTAAAACACATAAAAAATAATTAAATAATATTTAATTATTAAATAAATATCCTTATTTCAATAATTGAATTTAATTATTCAGATAATTGAGAAAAACATATTTATGAGGTCATCCTTTATTTATTTAATTAAATATTCTCTCAAAAATCTTCTCTTTAGTTCAAAAATAGAAGTTTTGAATTAACTGTGCTTTAAAGAGAAAGAAAACAGTTAAAATCATAAATAAAATAGTTAAAATCAAAGAAAGAAAACAGTTAAAGCAAAGGGAAAACAATTTATTATTTTCTTTTATAGAAAGCTTTCTATTTTAAATTGGGTTTTCTATCTATTTTATTTCAAGAAGGAAAATTTCTATTCTGATCACCTCTATGTCTATAAAAGAACTCCCATTCCTCATTCAAAACCCCTGGAGAAAATATGCATTGTTAGAATATTGAATTGTTGCTACATTTTATCATCTCATTTCTAGTTAAAAGCTTTCATTTGCAATAGAATAATTTCAATTTCTTAGAATAATTGCATTGAAATCATGTCGTAGATTAATCTTGCATCTTTCAATTCTTAGAATAATCTTGCATTTGTATTGCATTCATGGAGAAAAATCTTTCATTCTTAGATCGGTCTATGGTTGTGAGACTCTCATTTTGAGAGCTATTAGAAACCCCATCTAGATAGAAGGCAATAGGTCAAATCATACAGGCATGCAGGATGAATAACTCATATTCACTTTTGTATGTGGCTGATGACCAAGGACTATGTTGAAGTGTATGGTTGAATAACAAGGCCAATTTACCACATACATTTCTCAGGATGATTACATCATTGAATCTATCTCCAATTAATCCAATCTGATATTCAAAAGTCCTCATTTCTAAGTGCATCTCATCACTCAGGGCATATTCAATTTTTCATACCTCACAATCAAAATTGGATACTCCACAATCAATAAGGACATCTTTGTTCCTTACATCTTGTCATCTATTAGGTATCAGGGCATTCTAACCTAGATCCCTGAGAATCAAGCTTCATTCTGGAGATGATTCTTAAAATATCATCATTTAAGTATCTGAACAATCTAACTCAAGTCCCTGAGAATCAAGCTATGTTCTGGAGATGATTCTGAAACTCGATCTAACCAGTGTCTGGGCAATCTAACCTAGATATTAGAGGACTAAGCTTCATTCTGAAGATAGTCTTGAAGATCCCTATTAACTATCTTTTGGGACATGTATAGGGGCAATCTAACCCTGACTCCTGAAGGTTGAGCCTTGTTCAGGGGATAGTCATGTGAAAGATATCAATCTAACCAGTGTCTAGGAAATCTAACCTAGATATTGGGGGGATAAGCTTTGGTCTGGAGATAGTCCTAAAACCTCTATTGACCATCTTTTTGGCCAAGTATCGAGGCAATCGAACCCTGACTCCTGAAGGTTGAGCCTCATTCTAGAGACAGTCTTGTGAAATATATCAAATCTATTAGGTATTAGGGCATTCTAACCTGGATCCCTGAGGATCAAGCTTAATTCTGGAGATGATTCTCGAAACCTTAATCTATTAGGTATCAGGCCATTCTAACCCGGATCCTTGAGGATCAAGCTTTGTTCTGGAGATGACCCTCAAAAAATCTACTTGACCGATGTCTTGGAAATATAACCTAGAATTTGGAGAGTCAAGCTCTATCTTGGAGATGGCTCTGAAATCCTCATCAATCGATCTTTGCATTACCAACGTCAAATCTATTCTTCTCTGCTTCAGGCATTAGACTATTTGAATTAATGTGCTGCTCGCACATCAATTCAAAGAGGGGAAAAATATAACACCCCAAAATTGGCATCTTGCAACCCCAACCAATTTTTTTGCATTTGTAATTCTTCTAAATCATCAAAGTCCTATTGTGCTAGGCAATTCTGAGTTTTGACTGAATCTACTCAACCTAAGTGTCAAATTTAGAAAATCCTAAATCTACATTAATCATACATTATATTTAATTTCTAAATATCTATTGGCTAAACAAACCCTATGATTGAATTAATTTAATTATAAAGTCCTAGCACTTTAATTATATTAATTTCACCCCTTTTAGCTAAAACACATAAAAAATAATTAAATAATATTTAATTATTAAATAAATATCCTCATTTCAATAATTGAATTTAATTATTTAGATAATTGAGAAAAACATATTTATGAGGTCATCCTTTATTTATTTAATTAAATATTCTCTCAAAAATCTTCTCTTCAGTTTAGAAATAGAAGTTTTGAATTAACTGTGCTTTAAAGAGAAAGAAAACAGTTAAAATCATAAATAAAACAGTTAAAATCAAAGAAAGAAAATAGTTAAAGCAAAGGGAAAACAATTTATTGTTTTCTTTCAAAGAAAGCTTTCTATTTTAAACTGCCTTTTCTATCTATTTTATTTCAAGAAGGAAAATTTCTATTCTGATCACCTCCGAGTCTATAAAAGAACTCCCATTCCTCATTTAAAACCCCTGGAGAAAATATGCATTGTTAGAATACTGAATTGTTGCTACATTTTATCATCTCATTTCTAGTTAAAAGCTTTCATTTGCAATAGAATAATTTCAATTTCTTAGAATAATTGCATTGAAATCATGTCTTAGATTAATCTTGCATCTTTCAATTCTTAGAATAATCTTGCATTTGCATTGCATTCATGGAGAAAAATCCTTCATTCTTAGATCGGTCTATGGTTGTGAGACTCTCGTTCTAAGAGCTATTTGAAACCCCATCTCTCCTTTTGAGCCAAATCTGACTACACCATTGCATCTGGAATATCGTTTCAGTTGAAAATGACTATAAAATGCCTATACTTGTCAAAAGTTGAATCTATGGTAAAAACATTTTGCCGAAGGAGGCCGTACAACTCGTTGCATGGAAATCGAGGCAGATTTTAGATTTTTTTGCACGCAGCCCGAGGTAGATTTTTGAAAATAAAATCCTCTATTGACCATCTTTTTGGATAGGTATCGGGGAAATCTAACCCTGACTCCTGAAGGTTGAGCCTCGTTCTGGGGACAGTCTTGTGAAAGATATCAAATCTATTAGGTATAAGGGCATTTTAACCCAGATCCTTGAGGATCAAGCTTTTTTATGGAGATGATTCTCGAAACCTTAATCTATTAGATATCAGGGCATTCTAACCCAGATCCCTGAGGATCAAGCTTCCTTCTAGAGATGACCCTCAAAAAATCTACTTGACCGATGTCTTGGCAATCTAACCTAGACTTCAGAGAGTCAAGCTCTATCCTAGAGATGGCTCTAAAATCCTTATCAATCAATCTTTGCATTACCAATCTTCAAATCTATTCTTCTATGTTTTAGGCATCAAACTATTCTTTGAATTAATGCATTGCTCGCACATCAATTCAAAGAGGGGAAAAATTTACACTAGTACATTTCATCTATTTTTTCTACCAAATTTTTGGACCATGAAACAAAAATATTTTGGTTGGTCGGATTATAGAAGGAAAACTTTCATTTTTTTTAAATCCATGCCCATGTTAGTTGAAAGTTTGACCAATACCATGTATGTCAAAATTTCGACGAACACGGGTATAACTTTTTAACAAAAAGGAATTCATTTCTCATTTCATTATCATCATGGCAAAAATTTTCAAGGGGCAGCATGTGAAACTACATCATCCAAGGCGGATTCAATTTGATCTTCGAGCTTGAAACCACATGAGCCATTTCAAATTCAGCACTGTGTATAGGGGCTGTAGTTTTTATCTGGACTTGGGCCTTTGATCTTCGAGCTTTTTTTTGGAAACTTGGCTTTTCCTCTCCTTATCAAATAGAAGCTCATTGAGGTAGGGATTGTGTTATCTCCTCTGCATTTTGAGGGCACATCTTATTGTGATATTCATCACTCCATGCTCTATTGTGTC
>MU228561.1:961317-972126 GCA_018584345.1 Thuja plicata | reverse complement strand
GTTAATGTGTTGTCTCATATGTGGAAAGGTTACCCAGTAATGACTGGGCACAATGCATCACATTTTAGAAAGAATGTTGCCTTTTATTTTTGAGGAAAACTCCCTCTATATCATTGCAACTACTTCTGGATTAGTGTTGGAGTTTTTTCCATCAATATTTCTAATCACACTCCGTGATTCATCATCAGGATGATACTAGAGAGCTCAAGGAGATCAAAATATTTCGAGGCAACTTATTCAAGACTACCTTCTCATGCTGATAGAATTTATTAAAAAACTATTTATGAATTGCATTGGAAATTGATAGCTTTATTTTCAAACTTGTGTTAGTGGCCTTGCTTCGCTAGCTTTCTGATTTTTTTGTACATACTAGAAGGTTTGCTTGAACTTATTAAACCAACATTACATTAACTATCATCCAAAAAAGTGTTTAAAAAAAATAGAATTCATCAAATTGGAGTGTCATCCATGTTCAAAACCAAGATAAAATCCAATGAATGTGCATTCAAACAAAGATCCAACTAGTGGATTGAAAAGGTAGGTAAATAAATCCACAAAAATCAAATCTTACTAGACATTTTTTAATACTTTTTAATACACATTTTTTTTTAAAACAAAATTTAGTATTGGTCAAAATTTTGACCTTTGAACAAAACTAATTTTGACCACAATGCCATACATTTGACCAATAGTATGGTCGAAATTGAGACCATTGCACCAAAAAAATTGATGACAATGCTATACAATCGACGATAATTTCTACAACAGTTGGTGGATAACTCGACCAGTCATATGGTCACGATTTCGACCATTGGACCAAAAAAATTCATGGTGATTCTTCTAGTTTCAAGCTATTATTGTAGTCGAAATTGAGACCAATACTATGGTCAAAATTATGACCAATAAGAAATATGTAAAAAATTTGACGAAAAAAGAGCGACGAAATTTTTAGCCGTGGATTCGACCAAATATTGTCAAAAATTTGACTAATTCTCGTCGAAATTTAAGGTAAAATTTACTAGTGTTAACACCCCAAAATTGGCATCTTGCAACCCTAACCAATTTTGTTGCATTTGTCATTCTTTTGAATCATCAAAGTCCTATTGTACTAGCCAATTTTGAGTTTTGACTGACTCTACTCGACCTAAAAGTCAGATAATTGAGAAAAACATATTTATGAGGTCATCCTTTATCTATTTAATTAAATATTCTCTCAAAAATCTTCTCTTCAGTTCAAAAATAGAAGTTTTGAGTTAACTGTTCTTTAAAGAGAAAGAAAACAGTTAAAATCATAAATAAAACAGTTAAAATCAAAGAAAGAAAACAGTTAAAGCAAAGGGAAAATAATTTATTGTTTTCTTTTAAAGAAAGCTTTCTATTTTAAACTGGCTTTTCTATCTGTTTTATTTCAAGAAGGAAACTTTCTATTCTGATCACCTCTGAGTCTATAAAAGAACTCTCATTCCTCATTCAAAACCCCTAGAGAAAATATGCATTGTTAGAATATTGAATTGTTGCTACATTTTATCCTCTCATTTCTAGTTAAAGCCTTTCATTTACAATAGAATAATTTAAATTTCTAGAATAATCTCATTGAAATCATGGCATAGTTTTAATCTCATTTCTAGTTTAAATGGATCATTTAGATTAATCTTGCATGTTTCATTTCTAGATTAATCAGTGCATTGCATTCATGGAAGCATAAATCCTTCGTTCTAGATTGTTCTATGGTTGTGAGACTCTCATTCTGAGAGCTATTTCAAAACCCCATCTAGATAGAAGGCAACAGGTCGAATCATACATACAGGCAAGATGAATAATCTCATATTCATTCTTGTGTGTATCTGATGAATAAGGACTATGTTGAAGTGTATGGTTGATTAACAAGGCCAAATTTACCACATACATAAGTGATGATGAAGAAGAAGAAACAAAACTTGAACCATGGACCTATGAGAGATTATTGCATATTGGTACAAAGTATCCCAAATATCAAGGAGAAAGATATGTACCTACTTTTGTAACACAAAAAGACACACATGTTCCTTTATCGACATAAGCTACTATTCAAGAAATAGAGGAAACAACAGAAGACTCTCTAGAAGTCCCATTGATAGAAACAAATCCTAGATAAATACCCCAACAACAAGATTTACATCCTAACTAGGGGCAGTTGGTCACAATTTCACATGTCCTAGATTTACCTCACTTTGATCTAAAAGTGGCTAATAGGGTACATCAAGTAACTATTGCTGAGTTTCTAAACATATCAGATGATGAAATAACAGACTCACGTGACTATGAATGGGATAACTTATCTAATTCTACTATGGACATTGAAGTAGACGTGATTCCTAAATTTGCATCTCTATTGGAAAGAGGAGAGATTTCTAACACTTTCCCTAACACTGTTAGTGTTGTTGTTCTAGAATCAGATGAGATACCATTACCTAGAATTCTTGAAGAGGAAACTGGTGTTTTACTAGGCCTAGAGAACATTCTAAGATTACAAGCAATGAGTTCCATTTTTCTGAGAGAAGAAGAAGAAATCTCAACTGATGAGTCACTAGAGTTAGATCTGCATATTACTAAAACAATGACCCTATTAATGAAAATTTAACTCTTGTTGATCTAAACGTTGTAGAAGTTGACTTAACAAATCATGTCTTGTTAGTTAATAGTTTTGATGTTGACACGATGTTGTCCTTACCAAACTCTAATTCATTATCCTTTATAAAACCTGACCTAATTGATTGGACTAATTCAAATCCTAATCCTATCATGAACTTCCCTAATGACTACTCTTTGGACTGTTATCTAAATGCTTGCGAACCTTATCCTTCTTCCATCAATGCAAGGAGCGTGAACATGTCAGAGGAGGATATCAAGTTTCTTAGTCAAAAATTGAAAAATAAAAAGAAGAAAAGAACTGATGGTGAAAACCATGTTGTGGCAGTGTCAGATTCTAAAAAAGTAAAAATAAAAGATGTATCTGATGGTGAAAACCTCTCAAAGGCACCAAAAGATGATATTCTTAATATCCTCCTTGAACAATTTCAAGAAAGATCATCAGCTTTAATAGAACCAACACAATGAGTTAACTTGGGAACAGCTAAAGTTCCTCAATTTGTTCTCTTGGCACAATCCTTATCAGAAGAGGAGACGATACAATTCACTGAGTTCCTGAAAGAGAAAAAGATCAACTTTGCATGGTCTTATACATATATTCTTGGACTCAATCCTAAATCAATAATGCATCATTTATCTATAACTCTTGGGATCAAACCTATGAAATGGAAATTAAGAAATATGCATCCTCGTGTTGCATTACTAGTGAAAGCAGAGCTAGAAAAATTACTTTAAGCTGGATTCATAAGAGTCATCATTTACGCAGGATGGATTTCTAACGTCGTACCAGTATCTAAAACAGATAAATCTATCAGAATTTTCACAGACTTTAGAGACTTAAATAAAGCATGTCCTAAAGATAATTTTCCACTGCCAAACATTGATATGATCATATATCTTACATCATTCACATGCGCATGGGGAGATTTTCGCTAGAACGTTATGCCATTTGGATTAAAGAATGCTGGTACTACATACCAAAGAGCTATGACAACCATATTCCATGATATGATACACAAAAACATGAAGACTAAGTGGACGATACCTTAGCTAAGTAAAAAAAGGACTACTCATATTGAAGACTTGCGGAAGGTATTAGATCGCATGGAGCAATTTCAACTCAGGCTTAATCTAAAGAAATGTGCCTTTGGAGTTCAATCAGAGAAGCTACTAGGGTTTATTGTATCACCAAAAGGAATTGAGGTGGACATTGCAAAAGTTAATGCTATACTAGAAATGTCACCTTGATGCAACATTAATCAAATGAAGACATTACAAGGAAGACTCTAGTCAATCAGGAGATTTATGTCACAACTTCCAGATAGAGAACAACCTTTTACTAAGCTGCTACATAAGGGTGTTACCTTCAAATGGGATGAAGATTGTGAAAATAACTTCAAAGAATCAAAGGATTACTTGGCTACTCCTCTTGTTCTCATGGCACCCATTCATGGAAAGACACTACTCCTATATATCTCAGCTACGACTACATCGCTAGGAGTATTGCTGGCTCAAGAAGATGAAACTAAAAAGGAAAGATAAATCTACTATATCAACATAACACTAGTGTCTTCTGAACTCAATTACAACATAATTGAAAAATATTTCTTAGCAGTTGTCTTTGCATCACAAAAATTGAGACATTATATGTTGTCACATACAGTAAAGCTTATTGCAAAGATAGATCCTCTGAAATACCTCTTAAGCAAGACAACACCAATAGGAAGGCTAGCAAAGAGGGTCCTGATTTTGAGTGAATTTGATATTGATTATGTGGATAGAAGGGATATTAAAGGAAAAGTCCTTGCAGATCAATTAGTTGATTCACCCTTGCAAGATGACACACCTCTGATAATTGAATTTCCTAATGAAACAATAATGCATTTAACTTAACATCCATGGAAGATGTACTTTGATGGTTCTTTCATGCAACAAGACTCTAGAGAAGGAGTTCTCTTCATCACTCCTGAAGGATACAAGATACCCAAAGCATACAAATTGATGTTTCCATGCACTAATAACATTTCTAAATATGAATCATTTGTTAATGGTTTCAAATTGGTTGTGGAATGGAAGATCATAGAGTTGCATGTGTATGGTGACTCCTAGCTTATTATTAATCAAGTAAATGGAGACTATCAGAGTAAAGATGAGAAGATAATGCCTTATAAACAACTGGTTGAAGACTTGAAATAGTACTTTGTCTTCGTCACATTCCAGCAAATTCTTGTTATCATTTTAGTTGCACACTAAATTGATAAATTGATAAATATTTTATATTGAATTATAGATTTGATAGTTGTTGTCCTAAGCTGTAGAATGGCCTAAATTCAGAAGATAAAATACACATGTAGCTAAACAACTACAAACATCAAAAAATTGCATAAAGGTACATTCATTCAACATTATTATTCAGGTATTGAAGACAAAACACATTGTTTTTTGCATTCATGCTAACACTGGTATTGTTCTCTAAGTATTGATCATATTTAAACTTTCAATTTCATAATTTATGATTACATTGAACATTCAAAGTGAATGTAATAAACAAGTATTCCTTCATAGGTTACACCTTTCAGTTGTAAACATATAGAAGATGTACAATGCTGAAAGTAATAAAAGAGCATTAGAGGATTTAGGGATCTAAGCATTGCCTTGGAGAGGTCTTTTTCATTCTGATAACCGGTCATCTGGATCTTCATGACTTCTGCCTTGTTTTAATCCTAAATTTTTCTTCTAGCTTTATCCTACAATCATAGAGAAAGAGAGTAGTTAGATCCAAGTTGGATCTAAGCAATGCATAAATCCCTGAAAATAGCATGCTATAATCATACTTTCAAAACTATACATTATGTAAATGTCAATGCAATGACAAGGTATACATCTGCAATAACTAAATAAAGTATCAAAGGGACATAATTTTATGAAACTTTTTACTGCATATAGTTGTTATCATGCATTGTTCAAAGGTTTCCATTTAGAAGAATAGGAAAACTGAATCAAAGGGACTTGGGTCTTGTACCTGAGAAACCTTTTTTAGATCATCCACACATTAGGTTAGTAAACCCAACCAGAAAACTAACATTCATACATAAATGCCATTTCACATGACATTACATACAAATATTGATTAACTAATTGTACCTACTAATCTGACATGTGTTGAAAGTGGTGTGTGCAAGCAAGAGAAACATAAAAATGAAAATACAAAAAGAAACACAATGCAAGTTGGTCACAATTTGCAGAAGAGAAAAAGGGAATACAGTGGGTGTCACGAGCCCATGCTCGAACCGCACTTGATTAAAGATGCAAGAGTGCTAAAATTTCATGAGTTTAGAAAGAAAGGAAGATACAATACATAATAGTAATACAGTGCTAAGAGATGAATATGAATAGAATGATGCAATATGGATAAATGTTCCTAATCGAAAGAGTGTTACAACTAACAAGGAACAAACTTGCAGATCATAAGTGAGGTAACATTGTACCTTACCACTATAAAAATCAATGATGAAATACTATGTAATTTTGTTTTGAAACATACATGTGGAATCAACAATGTCGTTTAAAAATAGGAGACGAACACTAACACTGTCAAATAAAAGAAGCATATGCATAAATTCATAAACCGTTGGCATTAAACAAGTACAATGTTGTTTAGTGAGAAGAAATCAGTCAAGAGTAGCATCTATTTCTGCAAAACAAATGAGAAGGAATATGCATATTAACCAATGATATCTATTTATGCACATGTTCTTAAGAATGGAGCATAACAGTATGTATCTATGTATTCATGTTTGAATCAATGGAAGAGTCAATGATGCTGGGGTAATTCACTCTTCAAAAAAGAGAAAAAGTACAGTATCCATGTGCCTAATATGGATTTGGAGTAATGTTCTATGCGGGGCATTTAGTTAAAAATTGATATTCTTGTGTGTTGAAATGATAGTACTATCAATTATAATGTTGTAGCACTGTCAAATAAAAGATGATATGCATGTTCAAACAGATACAATGATTATTGTTTGAATAAAAGGAAAAAATGACAATAGTGTCAAATAAAAGAGGATATGCATCATAAATTTAGTGACCACTACATTTTAAACAATACTATTCATGGGTGTCATGAGCCCGTACTCGAACCCCATAAATAGTATTCATACTGGATTCAGCAATTAATTTTTCATATTACAAACTTTATACAGGAGGACAATATATTTCATATATTATAACAGCAGTATCAAACACATTGAAGAGCTCATTCATTGACATTAATGGTTACAGCTTTCCAGACAACATGCATGGGAAAAAATAACAATAAATTTGGACAAAGAAGACAACATGTAGTGACAACATACAGTATTACAGCATGATCTCCACACAAGGCAAAGACTACATACAACTCTTACTTATTGTCAAATGTCGATTCATTGATATTTTGAAATGGATACAAGTTTGTAAGTTCATCTATTTAAAACAACTACAGCTTCAGCACTCAAAAGCTGCAGTCAAAGACACATTATTAACAATAGAAACTGGAGATCAAATATTACGGGTGTCTAAAACATTATAACAGCAAAGGAAAAGACATAAAGAATCGGGTACAACATAGCTATGTAATGCAACAGCAATTCCAAATAACAAGAAGGATGTGAAAAGAGATAGAGTGAATAAAAGAAAGGGGCCACTTATCTGTAAGTTTAGATAGGAGTTGTCAGTATTTGTGATGAAGCCCGAGCTCTAGTGGAGGATGCAAGAAAAATTCCATGATTCATGGCATCCAAACTCCAAGCTTGAGTCCATCACCAAGCGATAGACCCCAGGTTGCAAGTCAACATGAAAGTAGAACTCAAGCTTCAAATAGACATGCAGAAAGAAGTGCCATATTATATGGCATACAACATTAATATAATGTAGAGCTCGCAAAGGGAGCCCAATGCAAAAAGATACAGAATACAGCCCACGAATGGAGCCCAAGAACCAACTAGAGGTAGAGCCTAAGTTCCATGGTGGAGTCCGAGTGTAGGCAACACCATATTCATGGCATCAAACTCCAGTTTAAAAGATAGGTTCAAGCTTGAGTTTAATAGTCAATGCGAAGACTCCAAAAACACTCTAGACACTGAATAGTTTCACCATTAAACTCCAGATTGCATGAAACTCTAAGACCAAAATGATGAAGTCCAGATTCAATACTACAGAAGCAGCATGAAGGCACAATCAGTAAACTAGGGTTTTTTCAAAAAAAAAAATTCTTTTCTCAAAGAAGATTGTGAAAAATTATATGTATCAATGCCTATGTCAAATTTGATAGAGTTTTGGAGTCCACGATGCAGAGGCAGTAAAGAACCTATCAACCACAGTGCACAAAAGCTTCACCACATGCCACAACAGCTTCATCACATTTTATAGCAGTAATAGATATTATGAAAATGGGTCATGTTGACCATGGTGATAGGATATCAGTTTTGATTGGAATATTACTCATGCTTTTGAGTTAGGGTTGTAGGTTAGGTTTTGCATCTTAGGTTATTTTAGAATATAGTTTAGATATTTTAAAATATATTCTTTGATATATTTTAAATATTTTAATATGTTGTTTGATATATGTTGATATCTATTATGTAAAAGATGTAAATCAAAAAATATCAGCATTAGGAGAACTAAAGTTTAGGGCTAGTTTCATTTTTGAAATTAGCCTTAAGGGCTTAATTTTTGGCATCAATTATGCCTTAAATTTAGGGATTGAGTTAAAATTCTGAAGGGGATTTTTGAAAGCTACATTGTGGACATCTTTTCTTGGCCTAAAATTCAGGGGATCTATCTGTTTAGAGCACCTTTTTGGGGAGAGGATTTCATTTTCAAGATTAGCCTTGAGGGCTATATTACTAAACTTCTTATTCATTTGCAGGAGTTCAAAATTTGGTGAGAAGAGGGTTTTAGTGAGCTATTTATTCCTATATGATGTGGATAGAAGTCATGTTGCTGCTACAGAACCAGCTTGGCTCTACTCTGAGATCTTTCTCCTAGATCTCTTAGGGTGTTCACAACCCTAAACTGAGGTAAGTCACTCTCAAATTCACCTCCTCTTCAAGACTCAGTCCCCATCAAAGTGATTTTCATCCTCTTCTTGCTGAACCTACACAAATAGATTCATTCTTCTCACTCAATCAATATTCTCATAACATTGCTTTCATTTTCTTCCCTTGCTGGACTATTAGCAAGCTTGCCTAGGGTAAGATCTCCAGACTCTTTGTTGTTGCTTCTCCTACAGAAAACAAAAATGAAACTATGTACAAGGGCTCCTCTCAAGTTCCATCACAACACATGACTCTCACCATGGATTCAGGAATCTTGAGGGGCCATGATTGCTTACAACCCAAAATGGGTGAAGAATTAATAGATTTCAAAATAGAAAATAAAGTAACTAATCTACTTGCATGCAAAATGAACAAAGAAGTTTGATATCCACTAAACACACTATCTGCAACTTCTCATTACTAGAAACAAAACAAAACAATACAATAATTTGCAATTCTGTGATTTCCTGTATCTTCTCTTTTTCCTTCAATCTCTACTCTCTCTTCTCTAGATGCCTCAAATGAAGGCTTGGGATGTTATTAATAACCATCCTCTCCTTGGAACTATTACAAATAACCATGTTGTCCATAAAAGACAAGATTCACTTTTCACTGGCCATTACGACTGAATTTACCGACCAATAGTAATGTAAAACTGACCACCAATTTAAATCAATGCCAGTGTTAACTGATGGTGTTAGAAAATAGTGATAACCGACAGTGTTAGTAAATAGTGTTAACTGATGGTGTTAGAAAACAGTGATAACCGACGGTGTTAGCAAATAGTGTTAACCGACGGTGTTAGCAAACAATGTTTACCGACAGACAGTGTTAACGGACGGTGTTAGCAAACAGTGATAACCGACGGTGTTAGCAAACAGTGTTCACCGACAATCAGGAAACCAACTAAGAAACCTAGCTAGACATGGATTGACATAGTCATATCCATCTTAGGGAAAACAAAAGACCATCTAAGGTCCACACAAACTCTCCTGACTTGGCTAGATTTAGTACATGCCAGAAATAAGGAGCTAGGGGTTGAGCTAGGTGTGCTCCTGCACCATACTCCCCCAAACAAAAGAAATGTTAATCCATCCTTGGATTGAGCATGTTTGGATCAATGCCCAACCTCTTGAAGTCTGTTTTTTTGATCCAAGTAGCATCAACATCTTCTTTTTCATGTCATTTTACCAGGTGCTCCATATACTCTTTGTTCCTAGTCTTCTTGTAGACCCTTGAGTCTAGTATCTTTTCAGCTGTCATAGATGGAGTAGGGGATAATTTCAGATCTTTTACCTCTTGTATTACCTCTTGAAGGTTCTGATCAGCATCTTGAATTGGTCCTTTGTATACTATCAAATCTGCAATGTTGAAAACTGGTGACAACCCAATGTCTTCAGGAAGCTCCACCTTGTATGCATTATTTCCATAATTTGCAAGTATCTTACATGGACCTAGCCTCTTCATCTGTAGCTTGTGAGGGAAACATTTTTTCAGCCTATGTTTTTTCAAGTGTACCATCACAAAGTCTCCAATCTGAAACTGAACATCCCTCTTTTTTGCATCCACCTTTTGCTTTACTTTTTTAGCATTTTCAATCAAATTATTTCTCACACTTTCATGTACTTCCCTCATTGAATGAGAAAATTACTTAGCATATCCACTACCATGCATTCCTTTCTTTAATTCTCTAAGCTCAAAAATTCCTCTTGGGTGAAATCCACAAACTATTTCAAAAGGACTCTTACCAGTTGATCTGTTCACTGTATCATTGTATGCATATTCAGCTTGTCCAATGAGTTGGTCCCATGCTTGACCATACTCCTTTGTGAGGCATCTAAGTAAGTTACCAAGACTCCTATTGACCACCTCTATTTGGTCGTCTGTCTATGGATGATATGCAGATCTAAAAGACAAGTTAGTGCCCAGCTTTTGCCATAAGGTCTTCCAAAAATGGCTCATGAATTTGTTGATCCTGTCTGAAACAATACTAAGTGGGAGTCCATGTATCCTCACCACTCCACTAAAAAACAACTGTGCAATGTTACAAGCATCATGAATGGTCTTACAAGGTATAAAATGTGCCATCTTGCTAAATCTG
>MU228561.1:916757-961159 GCA_018584345.1 Thuja plicata | reverse complement strand
TGTCTAACATCTCTATTCATTCTAGGCCAAAAATAGAACCTAGTGACTAGCTCTTGAGTCTTACCGACTCCAAAATGACCACTAAGTGCTCCATTATGTTTTTCTTGGATCAAATTCTCTCTCATAGGCCCTTTGGGAACACAAAGCTGACCTCCTTTAAACAATAAATCATTCTGCAAAGTATATTCAGAAAACTCACAATGAAAGTTGTTTTTAAATTCTTTGCATACCTTGTAGATTTGGGAAAAATCTTCATCTTCAGCATATAGATCTTTGAAGCTATCAATACCTATGCTTTGTAGCTGAACTTCTTGGACTGTGAGCAACCTTCTACTCAATGCATCAACAACCTTGTTCTATACTCCCTTTTTATGCTTGATATTGAAAGTGTAGGCTTGTAGATACTCCACCCACTTCATGTGTTTGCTACTAAGTTTGTCTTGAGAGTTAAGGAAGCTGAGGGCTTGGTTATCAGTATATACTATGAACCCCTTTGGTACCAAGTAGTTCCTCCACTTCTTGAGTGCTTGGACTAGAGCATACAGCTCTAAGTCATAAGAAGAGTACTTCTTCTTTTCATCATTTAGCTTCTCATTATGGAAAGATACTGGTCTTACTTCTTGACTTAGGACATCCCCAATGGCCACATTACTTGCATCACATTCTACTATAAAAATCTTATCAAAGCTTGGAAGAACTAGACTAGGCAACTCTGCTATCTTCTCCTTGAGTGTTTCAAACCCTTTTTCTGCTTGTGGTGTCCATTGAAACTTTGTCTTCATCCCACCTCTAATGGTGTCTAACATAGGAGCACAAATCCCACTGAAATGTCTAATGAACTTTCTATAATACTGAGATAAACCATGGAAACTTCTCACCTCAGTGGCAACCTTGGGAGTAGGCCAACTTAGAATGGCATCCACCTTTTCTTGGTCCATTTTTAGGTTACCCTGTGACAAAACAAAATTGAGATATACAAGCTCCTGCTTCATGAAGTCACACTTCTCCAAATTCATCATTAGATTTTCATCATGTAATTTCTTGAAAACAAATTTCAAATGCCTAATATGCTCCTTAGTTTTGCTGAAAACTAAAATGTCATCTAGGTAGACAACAACAAATTTACCAATACATTCTACCAATATCTCATTCATCAACCTCATAAAAGTTGATGGAGAATTAGACAAACCAAATGGAATTAAAATATATTCGTACAAACCTTTTGTAGTTTTGAAGGCTATCTTCCATTCATCTCCTTCATTAATTCTGATTTTGTGGTAGGCGCTCTTAAGATCAATCTTGCTGAAGTACTTTGCCTCCCCTAAACGGTCCATTAGGTCTTCAATTCTAGGTATTGGGAACCTATACCTAATGGTGATTCTATTAATGGCTCTAGAATTAGTACAAATTCTCCACAATCCTCCTTTCTTAGGTGCTAAAATAGTAGGGACTACACATGGACTTATTCTCTTTCTAATTAGGCCTTGGTCTAATAACCCTCTGATTTTCTTGGCTATTTCCTCATTTTGTTGAGGGGTCATCTTATAGGCAGATTTGTTGGGTAAGGTACCTCCTAGAATGAAGTCAATATTGTGGCTAACAAGTCTCTTGGGAGGTAGGGGAGTGGGTTGGCCATCATTCACAATATCTCTATACTCTTCAAGTATTTATTTTACCTCCTTCGGTATTTCTGATTTCTTTACAACAGCTTCATCTTTTGGCTTCAATACTAAATAAAAACCAACTCCTTCTCCTTCTTCTATATTCTTCAAGAACTCCTTCTCACCAACCATGAGCACACTTGGACTTGATGTTTTCACCTCTCCTTCTTCTATTAATGACTGAATTTTGAAAGTCGCCCCATCTTTCTTGAATGAGTATGCATTCTTGGTTCCATCATGCATGGCTTGCCTATCAAATTGCCATGGTCTTCCAAGTAGAAGATGGTATGCATCCATGGGAAGAATGTCACATAGAACTCTATCTTTTTACTTTTCAATGGTGAATTCTACCCATGCTTCTCCTACAAACACATATTTTCCTTTGTTGAGCCATGTAACCTTGTACGGGTTTTCATGTGGAATCCTTTTCAAATTTAACTTGTTGGCTGCTTCTTCACAAATGATATTATCAGTTGAGTCTGAATCAATAATGACCCTACACACCTTTCCTATAATCTTGCACTTCACTCTCAAGAGTTCTCTCCTTTGGCTTGGTTCTTCTTTGTTGGGCTCTCTGATTAAGGTCCTCCTTATCATGAGGTTCTCACCTTCTTATGATTCTAATGGTACCTCAGATGGCTTGCTACTGCAACTAGATTCTTCTTGGACATAGTTAACTCTTTTTCCACCTCCTTGAGAAGTAGAACCTTTCTCAGGACACCAATATGCAGGATGTCCAAATTGCTAACAGTTGTAACACTTCATTGAAGAGAAGTAAGATCCTTTTCCTTGGTTATTAGTTCTTCCTCTTGAACTACTATTTGAACCTCTTCCACAGTTATAACCACCTCTTGTGTTACTGGATTCTCCTTGATTCTCAATGAGTTTGAACTCATTCTGATTTCTTCCTCCATATCCTCCTTTATGACCTATGCTATCTCTTCCTCTTCCTTTGCTATTTGAATATTGCTTCTTCTTGAATTTTTCCTCCACCTTGAGGGCTAGCTGGGAACATTGGTGTATAGTCTTGGGGTTTAATAGACTAATTTCCTCTTGGATACTCCACTTGAGTCCATTCAAGTACCTAGACACTTTCAGGCTTTCTTCTTCCATCACATGCAACCTTAAGCATAGTTTGTGAAATTCTCTGTGTAGGAACTGACTTCTAAATCTTTTTGTCTCAGATTCTATCTCTTTTTGTGCAACTGCACTTCATAATCATCAGGAAGATAAGTTTCCTTCATCTTGGCCACCATACCTTTCCAACTGGTTATGGGGTTCTTTCCTTCTTTTTCCCTCTCATCTTGGAAAAACTTCCACCAAGTGAGAGTAGTTCCTCTCAATCTTTTCATGGCTATTCTTACTTTCTGAGCTTCGATCACATTATCACCATATCAAAGTGATTTTCAAGACCTTCTATCCATTCCATGATTAATTCTAGTTCCATCTTGCCACTAAATAGAGGCACACCTTCTAAGGACTTACCACTCATTGCCTTCAATGCTTTCAAGAACGGCTCTTCTTCAAGCACAGGGTCTGGCTCTAGAATAATGTCTTCATCTGCCACTGCTTTACCCTTTCCATCAACTTCTCTCATCTATTCATTGACTACTACAGTCCTAAGTTATACTTCTTCCAACTTAGTCATCATTTTAGCTAATTGCTCCTTCAGGAGTCTATTCTCCTCCTTTTGCTCTTCCACATCTTTTGCAAGTTCTACATTGGTCACCATCCTAGATGAGTTGATAGAAGTTTCTATAGATAACATCCAAACAACACACACCCAAATATTTTAGGGCTTTGATACCAATCTGATGTGGATAGAAGTCATGTTGTTGCTACAGAACCAGCTTGACTCTACTCTGAGATCTTTCTCCTAGATCTCTTAGGGTGTTCACAACCCTAAACTGAGGTAATTCACCTCCTCTTCAAGACTTAGTCCCCATCAAAGTGATTTTCATCCTCTTCTTGTTGAACCTACACAAATAGATTCATTATGCTCACTCAATCAATGTTCTCATAACATTGCTTTCATTTTCTTCCCTAGCCGGACTATTACCAAGCTCGCCTAGGGTAAGATCTCCAGACTCTTTGTTGTTGCTTCTCCTACAGAAAACAAAAAGGAAACTATGTACAAGGGCTCCTCTTGAGTTCCATCCCAACACATGACTCTCACCATAGATTCAGGAATCTTGAGGGGCCATTACTACTTACAACCCAGAATGGGAAGAATTAATAGATTTCAAAATATAAAATAAAGTAACTAATCTACTTGCATGAAAAATGAACAAAGAAGTTTGATATCCACTAAACACACTATCTACAACTTCTCATTACTGGAAACAAAAAAAAATAGTACAATAATCTGTAACTCTGTGATTTCCTGTAGCTTCTCTTTTTCCTTCAATCTCTACTCTCTCTTCTCTAGATGCCTCAAATGAAGGCTTGGGATGTTATTAATAACTATCATCTCCTTGGAATGACCCTAACTACCCACATATTCACAAGCATCTCTTTAGGAATCGTTACGACTGACCATGTTGTCCATAAAAGACAAGATTCACTTTTCACGAGCTGTTACGACTGACTTGACCGACCAACAGTAACGTAAAACCGACCACCAGTCTAAATCAATGCCATTGTTAACCAACGATGTTAGCAAACAGTGATAATCGATGGTGTTAGCAAATAGTATTAACTGACGGTGTTAGCAAATAGTGATAACTGACAGTGTTAGCAAACAGTGTTAACTGACGGTGTTAGAAAACAGTGTTCATCCACAGACAATGTTAACCGATGGTGGTAGCAAACAATGATAATCGATGGTGTTAGCAAACAGTGATAACTAACGGTGTTAGCAAATAGTGTTCACCGACAATCAAGAAACCAACTAAGAAACCTAGCTAGACATGGATTGACCTAGTCATATCCATGTTACGGAAAACAAAAGACCTTCTAAGGTCCACACAAACTCTCCTGACTTGGCTAGAGTCAGTACATGCCAGAAATAAGGAGCTAGGGGTTGAGTTAGGTGTGCTCGTGCACCACTATACCCCTTTTTATGCATTTTTTTATCCATTTGGGGTTCAGAATTGGGGATAAAAGTTGTATTAGTGAACATATCATTCCTTTGCACTTTTTCTTGCATTTTGTAACCATTTTTACAGATTTTGAGATAAAAGAGATGGGCTTATCATTCACATTTTTTTTTTCAGAGTTCTTGCATCTATCCTTTCAATTTTTTTCTGTATTTAAGTATTCATCCCTTTCAAGGATAGATTAGTGAATTGCTCTAAATTCCTATTCTAGGTTCTAAAGAATTAACCTTTTGCATAAATTACATGTTTGCTAGTTGAATTCCTACCATTAGTGGCACCAAACCCTAATAGTGAATTGTAGACCATCCTAGGTGTTGAGAAGTGAAATCATTGTAGAACTTAGTAATGTGTGTGTTGTAAGTACAGTCTTGCAATTCTGATAAATCTGAATCTATTTTGGTGTATCACCTTTATTAATTCATTTTCATTTTCAGTTATCTATCTCCCTTTTCCCAACACCATAAAAGTTAGCATTAGGTGATATCTTAAATCTAATAGGAACCGGCCTAGAATCCAGAGATTCATTCTCTCATCCACCAAGGAGAATGTTTCCATGTTCCAATAGTATGGCTAAATTTTGCATCCATCTATAGGTGCAATCCTGATTGACAATAGTTTTTGGCATGCCCAGTGAACTGACTCACAATAGGTGCTTAGAAATCACGCCCAAAGCCTCTCTTAGGAATAGTTTATTCAATCTAAGGATCACTTCTCCCACCATGAGGTGCATTTAGTTTGTCAACCCAGGGACGTATACTTGAAATGGTATGGCATAGTATGTGCACTAAGTTCCTTAAGGAGCCATTCTACCTATGCTACAGAAAAGTAAAATACATGAAAGGAATCTATACTAGGGATGCAGGAAAGGAAACACACTTAGCCCTTACTAAAATTAATGCTACAACTTGCAAAATCTACTTAAATCTATTCTTTCAACCTAGAGAATTCACTATAGCTATCCTTGCAGGTGTTGTAGGAACATTCATGAAGTACAATGCTGCAGGAAGAAACTGTAATCTTATATCTAGAATGCTGGAAATGCAGAAATTAAATCTATTCTACTTCTACTCTAATCCACCTACCAAGTGGGCCCCCTTGGTTGGCTTCTGCTAATCTATGAACACAGAATATGAACCAAAATTTACTTCGTTATCTTTCAAAACTGATTACATGAGAATAAGACATGAAGGTGAAAATGAACTTGCTGAGCAAGATACGATTAGAACATTGTTTTTCTTCCAAAAATCCAAACTTACAAACAAACAGTCTCCTCCCTATAAATAGAGGATTGACCTCTTTATTCCAAAATAGAAAATAAACTAACTAACTAAAACTACACCAAAGAGAGAAAACAGGAAGTGCAACGGCCCACGATGTGCACAATGAAGTCTAGGTGATCAAGTCAACATGTTGGTAATACGGAGGGAATATAGTAGAGCTACATTTATGCATCTCTAAAATAGTGGTTCCTGATTTGTGGCACCCGTGTCTTCTGATGCCATGATGGCTTATTCGCTCGAAGCTGGTCTTTACGTCCTTCTTCAATGCTGTCGACCACTCCTAGCGACTCCTACTTCCTGGCAATATTAGTTAATATGAAAAAGATAATCATGCAAGAAGCTTATCAAATTAATCCAGATGTTAGAACACACATTCTGATTATTATATGAAATACTTCAACACATATATAATATTGGCATAATATGAGATATCTATTCCACCCTTGGTTTAATGTTTCTTTCTGTACTTAACAAAAGTTCAACTGACTAAAATTTCTTAATTGTTCTGATAGTACTTGAAAACAGAGTGTAAGGATTATTATAATAGAGACAGTAAAATAGGCTCATCATTTTCCCCTTGGCAAGCTGAATGCTTGTCCTCAAGCATTACATCTTCTGGTAATTTCTCTAAAATCTCCAACCTCTGTTCTTCCTCTCCTTTGGCTTTTAAAGGTGTAATAAAACCCTCTTGTTTTCTCCCAGTCATCCACTATGTGATCTTCCTGAAGTCGGTCAAGTCTGTCAGTGTTGATGTCATACAGGGGCTAGAGGAGCATTGGTGGTTGCATGGTGAGTGGACACCAGAGTTCCTATCTAGTTTGCCTTCCTAGTTGTATGTATTTTGGCACTCTTTGAATAGCTGCTTGGAGGTTGATAGGACTGTGGGGTTCTGATCTCTTCAATGCCTTGGATAACCTACTCCATCTGCTTTTGGATCTGGCCAGGGCTCTCTAAAACACAAAGTAAGATAAACCATCATACTCTGCATAAACCTTTGTTCGAATCCCAAAAATTTTGTCCCTTTTTTCTTCCTTAATTTTTCCATAAGTCAAATTGATCCAATCTCTGAGTAGTATAGTTGGCTTGCTTCTCTCTGCTCTTAATGGTAATGGCTCTATTTTCTCTTGTTCCCTATAATTTTCCAATTGTCTATCATAGTTGGCTTCATTGTGCATCCAGGACATCAATTCCCTTAGGTGTATATCCCCTATATAGAACAAAGGATTCCACTCAGTCTCAGCTAGGATAATGAAGTTATGCATGTATAGTTCACAAAGTAGATTTTGCTACCATGAGGGAAGAGTCTGATAAAGGCCATAAAATTCTTGGGCTGACTTGAACTTGAAATCAATATCTTTGATGGTCATCATTAGCTAGAACAAGAGGAACTATTCTTTCAAACATATGGTATAAACCCTAGGAGGTGGCCTACATAATTATTTGATCAACCAATTTGAGGGCATGATCCATCTTCTATTTTTTTTTTTCCAGTTGTTCTTTCAATTCCACAATTTCTTCCCCTTGCTCTGTTATGACCTTCTTTAGTTTCTTCTTTTCTTCTCCCCATAAATTTGTTGTTAAAACATACTTATTATGCAATCCAAAGAGAAGCATTTGCAATGTGATTGGGCCACAATCTTCTGCCTGATTTCTTTGCCTCCTTTGTTCCTTCCAAGACTGCTCTAAGAAACTTATCAACCAAGTTCTATTGTAGGGCACTAAGGCAATTTCTGTATAGGCTGACTGATGGATTATTGAGGCATTCTCCTGGTTAATGACTGGAATATCCTGATGGATTTCCTGGGAACTATTTTGAAAAACACCAGGTTCAACTTCATAAGTTTCTGCAGAGTGCGGAGGAAAGTCTGGGGCTGCAGACTGATTTGGGGAATCATCTAGAATTATTTTCACATTGGGTTGTTCATTAAATTGCAAAGGAGAAGCGGGTTGGATTATGGAGGATACCATAGAGAGTTGTTCTCTCCATCTAGGAATCCTTCGCACATGGGTCTCCACAATTTCTACAGCCTTTTCTTTAGTATCCTTCTTCAGCTTCTCTACCACAGGAGTAGCTGCTGCAGGAATCGACTTCCTTTTCTTCCCCTTCGAAGTAGGGATTTTTGGTTTGGCTGAAGGAACTGAAGGTTCTTCCTCTAATTTTCATTTTCCTTTAGTTCGGGAAGAATTAGGTACATTGCTCTCATGAGTAGGTAAGGGCACATTTTCTTGAAGATTTACGGTTTCTACACCTTGGGTATCTTTTTCAACGGCTGGGTCAGTTGGTATTACATTATCATGACCAATTTGTTCATTAGGGTTAACCTGTGGTTGTAGGGTTTTGCACTGGACAAACTCTGACCATGCCATGGGAGAGGAATCCCTAAGAGATCTTTCTATTAACAATTTAATTAGGGCATGGTGGGTAACAAAATTCGCATTCCCATTTTGGGTCTCTTTAGCACTAATGCATAGCATATTATACAAAAAAATTGGAACATTTACTGCTAGATTATGCCTCACATAACTCAGTAATTTGAAATGATGTGCGTGAAAATTGGAAAATCTCCCTTCACATGTAAAATACCTGATAATATGTGTAGCCAACTCATTATACGGTGAAGGGATAGACATTCTCTTGCAACCCTGTTTGGTAATCTCCAAAGGAGGATCACCTAGTAGGGTGAACTAAGCCCTTGCTGATCTAGCATCATGAACATTAGGGTAATGCTCTCCAACCATTAGTAATCCAGTAACTTCTACAATCTTCTCCTCTGTTGCAACCACTATCAATCCCCACATAGTTTCCTGACCTTCTTCAAATGTACTCATAAATTTTGTTGTTGAGTCCTCATCAAATTATGTTAATCTTAGGAAATACCCTAACCAGCCGCATGCATTGAATCTTATGACCACTTCAACATCTGAGAGTAACACACCATGCAACTAGCTCGTGTCTCTGTAGCTGGCCTCCCATCTATGCTTGCTAATTTCAATTTGTCTTCTCAGTAGTAGGTAGATGCCTTATTCCTTATTTGAATTTCAGACTACCCATTTTTAAAAAGGACTATGATCTTTCTCTTGAATTTCTCTACTTTACTTGGCATGAACAATGGTGATGAATTAAAATAGGATAAATTATAATATTTACTACGGGTTGTCACATAACTTAATTATAAGTCACATCAAGTCTGAAAATCATGGAGGATTTAGGAATAAAGGTACGAAAGTTGTGCTAAGGCTAAGTATAGATTTGAGGTGACATAAAATCTTTCAGGCGTAAATAGAAATGATAGTTTGTAATTAATACACTTCCCTCCCCCTACGTAACATTGACAAGTGTCCACACTTGGAAAACGTGGCACGAGGGATGGAACTAGCGTAATGTCGTAATGATATATTTATTATAGTACTAGATACAATCATCGAAATCTATGCGCTAAAAATGGAATAAATTTGAAAAGTGAGTACCTATCATTTGATCTTTGCACATGCTAGAAAAGGTGGCAAGATTGGAATGAAAGTGGCAGCGGCTTATGTCAGTGTACCCGGCTTCTTATTGAAAGAAATTAAAGGAAAAATGATGATGATGTGGAAGGTGGGTGGGTGGTAGATTATAGAAATGAGATGAGTTGGAAAGAAGAAATAGAAAGTGATTACAGGAATGTACTTCATGTAAACACGAAGTGTTTATTATGGACATGCTGGATGGATTTTTACTGAAGAGCTATAGGAAGAAGGTTTGCACCCTCTACTACAGGAAGTGTTACCTGTTGCTCGTTTGATATTTGTTGTTGGAATTGCTACAGGAAGTCTTCTTTTGTTTGAGGTTGGTGATACAACTTTAGCCAATGTCCATTGACTAGTAGCTTGAAGTGTACCGGACCAATTTTTGTCAACTAGATGGCTCCGTTGGTGAAAACATGGCTTATTTCATATGGCCCCAACCATCTTGTCTACAACTTGCCTAGTATTTCTTTGAATCTTGAATCATACAGCAATGCCCAATCTCCAACTTGAAATTTTTTTCTCTTGATATGTGAGTCATGCCATTTTTTCCTTTGTTTCTGGACTATTTTAGTTTTCTCCAGTGCAGATTTGCGCATTTCATCCAAGGAATTGAGATGCAGTAATCGCTCTTTTTGTGCTGCAGGAAGATCGATATTTAACTCCAGTGTTGTCCACAATGTTTTGTGTTCAAATTCAACTGGTAGCATAGCCTTCTACTCTAGTCCCAGTGATGCAAATGAAGTGTCTTTGTTAAGATTGTTTCTATTTCCCAATTTATAACTTCAGCCTGTCCATTGGCTTGAGGGTGATAAGGGCTTGACTTCCGATGTCTGATTTTATATTCTTTCATGAGCTCTATTATTAGATTGGAAGTGAATTGGGTGCCTTGGTCAGTTACAAGTTCTCTTGGTACTCCATATCTGGTGAAAATCTCATCATACAAAATTTTTGCAACCTTATGGTCCCAGGCATGTTTCATAATTTTACCTCGACCCATTTTGTCATATAATCAGTGCACACCAAGATGTAAGACTTACCATTGGATGGAGGGTTTATTGGACCAATGAAGTCCATACCCCATTTGTCAAATGGGGTGACCACCACTTGTGGATTTAATGGAATTTCATCAGATTTAGTCGGTCGGCCCATTCTTTGACATTTGTCACATTTTCTTGTGTAGCTGGCTGCATCTTTGTGAAGTGTAGACCAATAATATCCGGTTGTTAGAATCTTTTGGGCTGTTATTTTTGCTACAAAGTGTCCCCCACACGGTTCATTATGACAGGCATGGAGAATGTCATATGTCTCATCTTCTCTCACACATCTGTGCATTACTTGATCAGGTCCTGTGTAAAACAAATGTTATCAATCCAAGAGAAATTAAAACTTTTTTCAACCAGTAGTCTTCTTTCTTTCTAAGAAAAATGTGTTGGAATTTTTTTAGCTACAAGGAAATTAGCTATGTCAGCATACCACAGACTTTACACAGCAATATGAAACAAATGCTCATTTGGAAATGCATCATCTATCAGAGTAATTTCTTCTTCAGTATGGTGGATTCTTGACAATAATCAGCTACTACATTTGCCTTGCCAGGCTTGTCAACTATAGTAATGTCAAATTCTTGCAAAAGAAGAAGCCATCTTGCTAACCTACCTATGATAGCAAGTTTGTTCATGAGATATTTTATTGTTGCATGGTCAGTATGAAAAAAAATAGGATAGCCAATTATGTAATGACGGAATTTGTTCAAAGAATATACTACTGCTAGTAATTCTTTCTGGGTCACTGTGTAGTTTAACTCTGGTCCATGGAGGCTTTTGCTAATGTAGTAAATAACTTTTTCCAGGTTACTAGACTTTTGTCCTAGGATAGCACCTACTATGTAGTCTAAAGCATCTATATGAATGTGAAATGGCAAAGTCCAATCATGACCCCTAAGTATGGGTGCAGTGGTTAACAGTTTCTTAAGCTGCAGGAAGGATTCATTACATTATTTTGTCTAGTTGAATTCGGCCTCTTTTGTAAGCAAAGTATACAGAGGACTATCTATTTGACTAAAATTTTGGATAAACCTTCTATAGTAGCCAGCATGTCCTAGGAAATACCTAACATCTTTCTTCTTTGTAGCAATAGGCAATGTTAGAATTACCTCTATTTTTGTAGGATATATCTAGATTCTAGCTTCAGATATAAAATGTCCCAGCACTATACCTTCTTGCATCATCATGAAACATTTGTCACTATTGAGAGAAAAATTGTGTTCCTGACATTTGATTAGCACTCTTTCCAAATTCTTCAGGGCTTCCTCAAAGGTGACTCCAAATGTATTAAAGTTGTCCATATATATTTACATACAATCATGTGATATATCAGCAAAAATGTTGATTACAGCTCTTCAAAAAGTAGCTGGTGCATTGCATAAGCCAAATGGTAATACAGAATAGACATATGTACCCTAGGGGCATGTGAATGTAGTCTTCTCTTGATCTTCTGGAGCAATTTTGATTTGATTGTAACCACTATATCCATCCAGAAAGGAGAAATATTTCTTACCAGCCAGAGTGTCCAAGACTTGATCAATAAAGGGTAAAGAAAAATGATCCTTCTTTGTGGCATTATTTAACTCTCTGTAATCCACACATATTCGCCATTTCCCCCTTTTTTAGGTACAATGACCAAAGGTGATACCCACTTACTATTAGAGATTGGATAGATGAAACCAGCATCTAGTAATTTTTGTAATTCACTTTCGACTATTTCTCTTAATGCTGGATTTATCCTTCTTTGAGGTTGGCGTAGTGGTAAGATGCCATCATTAATATAGATCCTATGGGTATAGAGCTTGGGTTTTAGACCTAGCATGTCTCCATAATTCCAAGCAAAGGCTTTCTCATGCTTACACAAGAGCTTAGTTAACAATGCCATTTGTTGAGGTGGCAACTTGTTGTTTACATGGAGATTATGACCAAGGGAAATTTCCACAGAAGTTGTTAGTTCTACCATTGACATCTCAGGTACTGAGTTTGTAGCTACTTCACATGGTAACAATTGGCTAATTATCTCAGGGCTTGCTGGAAGGAAACAGTCTTCATAGGTACATAGCTATAGAATAACTCTTAGAAACATCTTTTTCTACTATACACTCATTGGTAAGAGTACTATGTATTACATCATCTTCATCTTGCATTTTTAGAAAAGACTGTCTATGCATCATCATAAGCTGAGCAACATAGTTGACCTCTTCTTCCTCATCTCCTAGTTCTGGCCTAATGAGATCCTTCAAATCTGGCTAAGGCTGGGCAGGAGGATAGAGTGCTATTTTCTTTATTGCCTGACCATTTGAAATTGTCATACTTCCTGATCTGCAACTAATTTTTGCATTAGTGGTGGCTAACCAAGATCTCCCTAGGATGACTGGATAGCCAACAAAGTTTACTTTTGGTGATAAGATGAGAAAATCAGCAGGGTATTCCCATAAGTCTAGGGTAACTTCAACATCTTCTACAAGACCATCTGGAGTGACTGTTGAACTATCAGCAAGTTGTAATACTATTGATGTTGTTCTTAAGCCTTCTATACTTAGTTTGTGCATTGTATGTTTTGTCATCACATTAATGGCTAACCCCAAATCAACTAAAGCATTTTTAACTGATTGTCGATTAATTACCAAGTCAACTACTAGACTTCTAGGGTATGAATACTTGGGTATTACTACCTTTCCCAACATGATCTCTGCAAGTTTCCCTATGACATGAACTACTTGAGGGTCCTTCTTCCTCCCAGGATTTTTAAGGCATGCATCCTTAATAGTTTTCCCATAGATAGGAACGTCTTTAATAGCTTGAAATAGAGGTATTTGGATGTGCATATTTTTTAGCTTCTCAAGAATATCAAAAGGCATTTCCTCTTGGGATATAGGCTTTTCTATTGTGAGCCTTTGTGGAAAAGGAGGTTCAACTGAGGTTTCATCATCAGTTTTGCTAGATTTTTGAGTTGATTGGGCGGTATTTTGCAATATAGCCTCCGGAAGAGGTGCTGATGCTGCAGAAGTGTCTGCAACTTCTATGATAATAGGATGTTCGGGTGTAGGCAGAGTAGTACCTGACCTCAAATGTATGTCAGAGATCTCTAGAGCGTAATCAGGATACTATTGTGTATCAGTATTATATATTGGCTATTGTTGTTGCTTGCTATTTGGTTTGGTTGCGGCTGAGCTAACAATTGCATTTGCTTTGGATTGGGGCTAGTGGCTGCAAGAGGCGGCATTACTGCAGGAGGTGGAGCTAGCGGTGGCAGTTGTGGAAAAGCAGGATTTCGGTTAGGCCACTATGGAGGCCCACCCATTGATTATTTTGCTGCCAAGTTCCTTGCAGTGGTTGCCATTGGTTTTGCTGGTTAGGCCACTAGTTGTTTTGTTGGTTAGGCCACCGGTTATTCTAGGTTGGCTGAGAGTATTGAGGAATATTCTGATAACTTTGGTTTTTCCATTGACTATTGTAAGGATTTGAAAATTGCAATGGGTCTTGAGGCATACCTTCTCGTGGTGCCCATGGGAAACATTGAGAAATGAAGAACACTTGCTTGTCATCTCCTTCTATCTTCATGTACTCAGTAGGCAAATGTTGATTTTCCAGGTTCGCCACCAGCTTGCATCCGCAGTCTTTCTTTTATTTACGGCAATGAGGACAATACTAAGCCAACTACAATTCAATGTCTACATGTTTCTTCTTGGCAGTCATGGTGTCGAGATGTGTGGCAACATTATTAATGATGTCTTGCTTGAAATCTGCTAGCAAATTAGATATCTCCAACTTAGAAATGCCTGAACTACTCCTTTTAATTGTTGTAGACCGATATCCTCTACTTTTCTTCCTAGTTGATCTGGAGTAGTTGAGACAGATTTTCTTGAGATCATCCCAAGAAGATTGGGATATGTCCCCACCAGCCATGAGGTCCAATGCTTCTAGATAGTCGTCATTCACTCCTCTCAAGAAGACTAGTTTCTGCGAATCCTCTGCTAGAACATATTGAGGGTTCTTCTACATAGTATACAGGAAATGTGAAACATAGTCCTCCAAGGTTTCATCCTCTTTCTGTGACATTCTAAAATTTTCATCTCCCCTTGGGTCAATCCCTTTGCAATATTCTTTGTATTTCTGTAGAAACAGGGTCTGCATCTCATCCCATGTGCCTGCTACATTTGCTCCTAATCCCATGAACCATCATAAGGCTAACTCTTTCAGTGTTGCTGGAAATAGCTTGAGTTTGTAAGCATCAGTGTTATAGTCAAAGCTACAATAGAGGATGTCAAAATCAAACAAAAAGGTGTCAGGATCTTCGGTTATCAGCGCATAAAACTTTGGAAGTGCAGATGAGGGTATATTCTTGAGGTTAGCATTGTTTATAAGGCTTGACAAAGGAAATGGGAAAGTAGGGTGTGCCATTACTAGAGGTATCGGGTGTGGAACTTGCTTTTGGAAAGGCATATTAGCCACAAGATTGTTATTAGCAGGTGTGTTTGGGTCAGAATTATCAAGAAAGCTGGCCAAGATTTCACAAAAAAGGTCAGAGGCCACTTATATCAAAAGACCCTTCTCTAGCAGTAGATGCTGCAAGAAACTATGGACTTGCGTCAACAAAAGGTAACTCAACTTCTTCAACTTGTTCATTCAAATTCACAGACTCTCCTGGAAGAAATCTGCCATATTCATCTCTTCTTCTTCCCCTTCGATGCATGCAAATGAATACTTCACACTGGTGAAGAAAATTTAGGACCACAGACCACTAAGCTAACTAAAAGAATGAAAAATGACTCAGAAGGTTTCTTAGCTTGACACCATCCCTGACAACAACACCAAAAATGAACTGCCTCACAATAGGTGCTTAGTAATCATGCCCAAAGCCTCTCTTAGGAATAGTTTATTCAATCTAAGGATCACTTCTCCCACCATGAGGTGCATTTAGTTTGTCAACCCAGGGACATATACTTGAAATGGTATGGCACATTATGTGCACTAAGTTCCTTAAGGAGCCATTCTACCTATGCTGTAGGAAAGTAAAATACATGAAAGGAATCTATACTAGGGCTGTAGGAAAGGAAACACACTTAGCCCTTACTAAAATGAATGCTACAACTTGCAAACTCTACTTAAATCTATTCTTTCAACCTAGAGCATTCACTATAGCTATCCTTGCAGGTGTTGCAGGAACATTCACGAAGTACAATGCTGCAGGAAGAAACTATAATCTTATATCTAGAATGATAGAAATACAGAAAGAAAATCTATTCTACTTCTGCTCTAATCCACCTACCAAGTGGGCCCCCTTGGTCGGCTTCTGCTAATCTATGAACACAAAATATGAACCAAAAGTTACTTCATTATCTTTCAAAACTGATTACATGAGAATAAGACATGAAGCTGAAAATGAACTTGCTAAGCAAGATACGATCAGAACATTGTTTTTCTTCCAAAAATCCAAACTTACAAACAAACAGTCTCCTCCCTATAAATAGAGGATTGAATTCTTTATTCCAAAACATAAAAGAAACTAACTAACTAAAATTGCGCCAAAGAGAGAAAACAGGAAGCGCAACGGCCCATGATGTGCACAATGAAGTCTGGGCGATCAAGTCAACATGTTGGTAATATGAAGGGAATATAGCAAAGCTACATTTATGCATCTCTGAAACGGTGGTTCCTGATTTGCGGCAACCATGTCTTCTCATGCCATGATGGCTTATCCGCTCGAAGCTGGTCTTTATGTCCTTCTTCAATGCTGTCGACCACTCCCAGCGACTCCTGCTTCCTGGCAAGATTATTTAATATGCAAAAGTTATTCATGCAAGTAGCTTATCAGATTAATCCAAATGTTAGAACACACATTCTGATTATTATATGAAATACTGCAATATATATATAATATTGGCGTAATATGACATATCTATTCCACCCATGGTTTAATGGTTCTTTCTATACTTAACAAAAGTGCAACTGACTAAAAGTTCACAATTGTTCTGATAATACTTGAAAATAGAGTGTAAGGATTAATATAATAGAAATAGTAAAATAGGCTCATCACCCGGTGGGACCCAACTATTTCACAATTTGGTAGAGCTTCATTATTATTATTGTCTTGGTGTGAACAATATTATTTCTTCCTTTGGAGGCAGGATTCAAACACACACCTGGGGAATCTGCAGAAAAGAGTCACTGGTTTCAAGAGATCAAGTGCTAGTATTTTTCAAATCATTTTTTTTTATATTCAGATTTCCAGCTAATTACATGAATAGAGATGTCATATTATTGTGGCCAGCAAGAATACCCACCACCATATTATGAAAGGAATGACCATGAAGTTTCTAACCAGCCGTATCATTTTGAGGGTGCTACCAATTTGGTTCAAAATGATTTTGCAAGTGCTAATTATCAGCATGTTTCACTTGTTTGTGATCCTCTCATTGCTGTGCAAGTCTTGTATAAAATGAATCTTAATGGAATTAGAGATCAGTTTATGGATCTTGGTCAAAGGCTTGATGACCTTGGTGTAGGCTTGAAGGGAGATCCATCTCTGCCCTTACACGAGGATGAGTTCAGATATCAAGAGTTATAACTCCTTTTTGGGGGTTGGGTGGCCCAGATTCAAGAAAATAAAGAGGAACAAGGATTTGATATGTAGATAGAAGATTCGGTCTATCAAATCTTTCAAATGAACATGCTGAAATGGGGTATGAAATATTCTGAAGATACAACGACAATAAAATAGCATATGCAGACTCAAGTAAAGATGCAGTTTGATGCCAAGCGAAGACAATTTGATCAATCTCTTGCATAAGAAAAGAAGAAGCTGGAAGCACTGAAGAAAGTTCACTAGAAAGAGTTATAAGAACAAAAAGAATTGATAAAGGTCATGTTTTCTATAGGTGTAAAAAGTGAGGAAGATTTCCAAAGAAAATTTAGAGCTCATGAGGAATTTCATGACAAAGAGCTACGTGAGCACAAGGAGAGAATAAGGCTCTTGATTGATACAGAAACTAAGTATAGAGATGCCAATAAAGTTCACTATGAAGAAGCCCAAAATTATAAATGAAAGGCTGAGAAAAAGGTTGTATCTAAGCCTTGTACCCTTGCTGATTAGAACAATGAAATGATGGCAGATGTGTTTGATGAGCTGCCTCAGTTTGTTGAAGAGGACAGCGTACTAGACCAAACACCATTATCAAGTTCTAGCCAAGCGAATGAAGAATTGAAGCCCATCCTCATGCAAGATCATTTTAGTTGCACACTAAACTGATAAATTGATAATTATTTTACATTGAATTATGGATTTGATAGTTGCTTTCCTAAGCTGCAGAATGGCCTAATTTTAGAAGATAAAGTACGCATGCAGCACAACAACTACAGACATCAAAAAAATTGCATAAAGGTACATCCATTCAACACTACTATTCAGGTATTGAAGACAAAAATCATTGTTTTTTGCATTCATGTTAACACTGGTATTGTTCACTAGGTATAGATCAGATTTAAACTTTCACTTTCATAATTGATCATTACATTGAACATTCAAAGTAAATTTAATAAACAAGTATTCCTTCATAGGTTACACCATTCAGTTGTAAACATATAGAAGATCTACAATGTTAAAAGTAATAAAAGAGCATTAGAGGATTTAGGGATCTAAGCGTTACCTTGGAGAGGTCTTTTTCATTCTGATAACCGGTCATCTGGATCTTCATGACTTCTGCCTTGTTTTCATCCTAAAGTCTTCTTCTGGCTTTATACTGCAATCATAGAGAAAGAGAGTAGTTAGATCCAAGTTGGATCTAAGAAATGCATAAATTCCTAAAAATAGCATGCTACAATCACACTTTCAGAACTATACATTATGTAAACATCAATGTAATGACAAGGTATACATTTGCAATAACTAAATAAAGTATCAAATGAAAATAATTTTATGAAACTTTTTACTGCATGTAGTTGTTATCCTGCATTGTTCAAAGGTTTCCATTTAGAAGAATAGGAAAACTGAATCAAAGGGACTTGGGTCTTGTACCTGAGAAACCTTTTTTAGATCATCCGCATATTAGGTTAGTAAACCCAACAAGCAAACCAACATTCATACATAAATGCCATTTCACATGACATTTAAATACAAATATTGATTAACTGATTGTACCTACTAATCTGACATGTGTTGAAAGTGGTGTGTGCAAGCAAGAGAAACATAAAAATGAAAATGCAGAAAGAAACACAATGCAAGTTGGTCACAAGTTGCAGAAGAGAAAAGGGAATACAGTGGGTGTCACGAGCCCGTGATCGAACCTCACTAGATTAAAGATGCAGGAGTGCTAAAAGTTCATGAGTTTAGAAAGAAAGGAAGATACAATACATAATAGCAATACAGTGCTAAGAGATGCATATGAAAAGAATGATGCAATAAAGATAAATGTTCCTAATTGAAAGAGTGTTATAGCCAACAAGGAACAAACTTGTAGATCAGAAATGAGGTAACATTGTACCTTACCACTATACAAAGCAATGATGAAATACTATGTAATGTTGTTTTGAAACATACATGTGGAATCAACAATGTCATATCTTGAAATAGGATAAGAACACTAACACTGTCAAATAAAAGAAGCATATGCTTAAATTCATAAACCGTTGGCATTAAACAAGTACAATGTTGTTTAGTGAGAAGAAATCAGTCAACAGTAGCATCTATTTCTACAAAACAAATGAGAAGGAATATGCATATTAAACAATGATATCTATTTATGCATATGTTCTTAAGAATAGAGCAAAATAGTATGTATCTATGTATTCATGTTTGAATCAACAGAAGAGTCAATGATGCTAGGGTAATTCATTTCTTCATAAAAGAGAAAAATTACAGTATCCATGTGCCTAATATGGATTTGGCGTAATGTTCTATGAAGGGCATTTAGTAAAATAGTGCTATTCTTGTGTGTTGAATGACAGTACTATCAATTATAATGTTGTAGCACTGTCAAATAAAAGATGATATGCATGTTCAAACAGATACAGTGATTATTGTTTAAATAAAAGGAAAAAATGACAACACTGTCAAATAAAAGAGGATATGCATCATACATTTATTGACCTCTACATTTTAAACAATACTATTCATGGGGGTCACGAGCCCGTGGTCGAACCCCATAAATAGTATTCATACTGGATTCGACAATTTATTTGTCATATTACAAACTTTATACAAGAGGAAAGCATATTTCATATATTATAATAGTATCAAACACATTGAAGAGCTGATTCATTGACAATAATGGTTACAGTTTTCTACACAGCATGCATGGGAAAAAATAACAATAGATTTGGACAAAGAAGATAGCATGTAGTGACAACATACAGTATTACAGCATGGTCTCCACACAAGGCAAAGACTATAGACAAATTTTACTTATTGTCAAATGTCGATTCATTGATATTTTGAAATGCATACAAGTTTGCAAGTTCATCTATTTAAAATAACTACAACTTCAACACTCAAAAGCTGCAATCAAAGACACATTATTAACAGGAGCAACTGAAGACCAAATATTACGGGTGTTTAAAACATTATAACAGTAATGGAAAAGACATAAAGAATCAGCTACAACATAGCCATGTAATGCAACAAGTACAAATAACAAGAAGGATGCGAAAAGAGATAGAGTGAATAAAAGAAAGGGGCCACTTATATGTAATTTTAGATAGGATTTGTCAGTATTTGTGATGAAGACCGAGCTCTAGTGGAGGATGCAAGAAAAATTCCATGATTAATGGAATCCAAACTCCAAGCTTGAGTCCATCACCAAGCAGTAGACCCTAGGTTGCAAGTCAACATGACAACAGAACTCGAGCTTCAAACTGACATGCAAAAAGAAGTGCTATATTATATGGCATGCAACATTCATACAATTTAGAGCTCGTGAAGGGAGCCCAATGCAGAAAGATACAGAATAGATCCCATGAATGGAGCCCAAGAACCAACTAGAGGTAGAGCCCGAGCTCCATGGTGGATTCTGAGTGTAGGCAACACCATATTCATGGCATCAAACTCCAGTTTAAAAGACAGGTTCAAGCCCGATTTTAACAGTCAATACGAAGACTCCAACAAAACTCTAGACACCGAATAGTTTCACCATTAAACACCATAATGCATGAAACTCTAAGACCAAAATGATGAAGTCCAGATTCAATACTACATAAGCAACATGGTGGCACAATTAGTAAACTAGGGTTTTTCAAAAAAAAAAAATTCTTTTCTCAAAGCAGAATGTGAAAAATGAGATGTATCAATGCCTATGTCAAATTTGATAGAGTTTTGGAGTCCACGATGTAGAGGAAGTAAAGACCCTATCAACCATAGTGCACGACAGCTTCATCACATGCCATGACAACTTCATCACATGTTATAGCAGCAATAGATATTATGGAAATGGGTCATGTTGACCATGGTGATAGAATATCGGTTTTGATAGGACTATTTCTCATGCTTTCGAGTTAGGGTTGTAGGTTGGGTTTTGCATCTTAGGTTATTTTAGAATATAGTTTAGATATTTTAAAATATATTCTTTGATATATTTTAAATATTTTAGTGTGTTCTTTGATATATGTTGATATATATTATGTAAAAGATGTAAATCAAAAAATATCAACATTAGGAGACCTAAAGTTTAGGGCTAGTTTCATTTTTGAAATTAGCCTTAAGGGCTTAATTTTTGGCATCAATTATGCCTTAAATTTAGGGATTGAGCTAAAATTTTGGAGGGGCTTTTTGTAAGCTACATTGTGGGAATCTTTTGTGGGCCTAAAATTCAGGGGATCTATCTGGTTAGAGAACCTTTTTGGGGAGAGGATTTCATTTTCGAGATTAGCCTTGAGGGCTATATTACTGAACTTCTTATTCATTTGTAGGAGTTTAGAATTTGGTGAGAAGAGGCTTTTAGTGAACTATTTGTTCCTATACCCCTTTTTATGCATTTTTGTGTCCATTTGGGGTTCAAAATTGGGGATAAAAGTTGTACTAGTGAACATATCGTTCCTTTGCACTTTTTCTTGCATTTTGTAACCATTTTTATATATTTTGAAGATAATAGAGCTGGGCTTATCATTCACATTTTTTTTTTCTGAGTTCTTGCATCTATCCTTTCAAGTTTTTTTTGCATTTAAGTGTTTATCCCTTTCAAGCATAGATTAGTGAATTGCTCTAAATTCCTATTCTAGGTTCTAAAGAATTAACCTTTTGCAGAAATTACTTGTTTGCTGGTTGAATTCCTACCATTAGTGGCACCAAACCCTAATAGTGAATTGCAAACCATCCTAGGTGTTGAGAAGTGAAATCTTTGCAAAACTTAGTAATGTGTGTGTTGTAAGTACAATCTTGCAATTCTGATAAATCTGAATCTATTTTGGCGTATCACCTTTATTAACTCATTTTCATTTTCAGTTATCTCTCTCCCTTTTCCCAAAACCATAAAAGTCAGCATTAGGTGATATCCCAAATCTAATAGGAACCAGCCTAGAATTCAGAGATTCATTCTCTCATCCACCAAGGAGAATGTTTCCATGTTAAAATAGGATGGCTAGATTTTGCATCCAGCTATAGGCACAATCCTGATTGATAACAATTCCAAGGATAGAAAACAAAGCTACAGATGCTATGACTACATTGGCATCCATGTTACAACTAGAAGAACATAAGTTTCGCTATGACTTCTTGGTGGAAGAATTATCCTATCCATATTTTGATACCCCGGAGTACCAATTAATTTTTTATTTAAATGCCCAAGACCAATCTTGGTACACCAAACTCATTACCTATCTTACTAACCAAACTCTACCCAATGACCTATCAAGGAATGAAAAATGAGCTTTAATTAGGAAAGCATCACGTTATGTCCTCATTACTAATAACTTATATAGATGAGGTCTTGATGGTACACTTCTTAGTTGTTTAGAACAAGAAGAGTCAGATCATGAATTAAAAGAAGTCCATGAAGGTGTATGTGAATCATACTCAAATGGTTTTTTGTTAGCTAAAAAAATTCTAAGAGTTGGCTATTACTGGCTCACAATGGAAAAAGATGTTCTATTTTTAAAAATATGTCACAAATGCCAAACACATGGAAATCTTATTCATGCTCCTGCTAGAGAACTCATACCATTTATAACACATTGGCCATTTCAGCAATGAGCCTTTGATTTGGTTGCACAAATATATCCTAATTCTTCAAGTAGGTATAGCATACCCTCTTCTATTGTAACAGACAATGGGGTTCAATTTAAAAACTAAGACATCAAAGATCTTTGCACATAGTTTCACATTACTCAGCATTGTTCTTCAATCTATTATCCTCAAGGTAATGGACAAGGTGAGGCATCTAACAAGAACATTCTTAAGATCTTACACAGAACTATGAGTAACTCTGGAAGAGACTGGCATTTGCAACTAAATTTGACACTTTGGGCCTACAGAATAAGTATTAAAACACCAACTGGAGCCACGCCATTTTCTCTATTCTATGGCGTTGTCGCAGTATTACCTATTGAGGTAGAAATTCCATCTTTGTGGGTATCTCTACAAGGTCTTGTTACTGATGAACAATACTGCATTGATAGGGTGAATGCACTAGAATTACTTGATGAGTGTAGGCAACAAGCGTTCAATCACCTGAAAGTGTACCAAAAATGCATGTCAAAAGGGTACAATAAAAATGTCAAACCATGACAATTTCAAGTGAGGGGTCTCGTTCTAAAAGAGAATCCTAAGAACTAGCCAAACAAAGAATAAAAAGGAAAGTTTAAACCTAACTGGCTGGGACCTTACATCATTACTGCAACTTTTGTGAATGGAGTGTATCAGTTAGCTTCACCTGAGGGAGATGTTCTTCCTGATCCCGTTAATACTCTACATTTGAAGTGGTTCTACGCTTGATATCTGGCTAGCAGAGCTCGTATAGTGAAATTCTCAGAAAATACAAAAAAAATCAGAAAATTGATCCTGAAGAAATCCAAAAATAGTGGAAAAAGTCCTAAAAAAGGTATCCTTGGCCTGGCAAACAGGTGCCTTGATACGGAAAAAAAAAGAACAAAAGAACAAAAAAATTTGAAAAAGAGAAAAGTACCTTGATGAAAACCTAGCAAACAAGCGTCTTGGTAGAAAAATAAAAAAAGCTTTACCAAGTGGCGTCATTCAAACTTTGTGCTCTATCTATCAATACATTGATGACACTAATCCTTCATGATCACACTTGTGTTATTGGTTGACTCTGATTCCTTACAAATGTCCTATCCTTGCTTGGGATTTTTTTACATTGGCATCTTAGGAATAGTCATTCTGCATTGGGGGCATCTTTGCTAGCATGTTAGTTTGCGTCTGCTAGGTTGACCTAGGTCCTGTCCAGGATGGTTTGCCTCTCAAAACACTATTTCTTAATACTTGCATCAAAATGTCACTGTCACAAACAAAGGTGTTCCTTCAACACCACCTACCTGTAACAAACATCACACTGGTGTTTCTCAACACTTTAATTAAGAGCTTTAAATGATCTAGTGTTTTACAACACTTTAAATGACCTAGTGTTTCTCAACACTTTAATAAAAAATGTACTAGTGTTTCTCAACACTTTAATCAACCAGTCTTCCTAAACACTACATTAGATTGCAATTGATGACAAAGTTAATCTAATATACTCAGACATGAAGACATATTGCTTAAATTCTAAATTCTGATTGATGAATCTCTATTGCACTTGAAAAATGAATTCACAGTATTTCTCAATACTAATTAAACATGTAAAGTGATCTTGGTTTGATTATGACTCTTTTATGTTCCCATGATGTTTCATACTAGGGGCATCTAAGAAGTTATAAATTTTCTTTGATTGATTATCAGTTGGTGATTGTTATGTCTTCTGAGTTACTCTGTGATGTCTATTCAAAGACAAAGAGTCGTAAGGATTGGGGTCATAACATTTTCTTAGTTTTCTGCATATGGTGATTGTTTCAATGATCCTACAAATTTCACCTAACTAGGATGTTTATGGTAAGAGCTACCAACATGAGTAGATAGCCACATATATCTTGATCCTTGTTATGTGTAAGCTACGATGAGGTTGAAACAATTTCCTTGTCTGTTTTCTAAATTAAATTCTCACTAAGGTGTACACTACATGATGTACCCAAGGATATGAATTTTATAGGTCATTATGGGTCACATATCTTACATTGCCCTTGAACAGAGCCTGATTCTTAATAGTAAAAGGAGATAACTAACTTGTCATCCTGGCTTCTATGCCTTGATGCTTAAGTTTATTTTTGACATTACATCCAATACACATAGTATTCATACTTTCATGATACCAGTGGGTATTAGTGGCAGTTGTACTATAAGGTGATGTTGGTTACAAAAATGCCCAATGATGATAAAATGCTACAATGTATCTAAATCAGTGACAGTCCTAAGAGTCTGCATGTAGCTACATTTACAGATTGCATGATTCATTTTGAAAGAAAAGCATAAGGAATTGAGCTTAAAATGATTTCTTGTTTCATCTAAAATCCAAGTTAATTACATAATCAATATTACTGATATTAATGTCGTTGCATATCCATGACATACATTTTGCATTCATAAATGAGAAAGAGAAAATACAAAAACAAAGCATTCAAGCATTACATAATTTATTTCTACATCCTAAGTGCATCCATAAATTTATTTGCATAAATAAAATCTCAAAAACATACATTTTTGCATATTCACTTAGCATCATTTGAAACACATTTATATATAAGTAATAAATCAAAGAGCATAAATGATGTCATCACAAAATCTAATCTAACTCATCAAGAGACCAAGATCATAATCACATGTGCATAAAAAATAAACATCTATCAAAGCAAGAGGACCCATGAATATATCAAAGATCAGGAATGACTATCTCAGATATATCAGATATGGAAGAGATCAAAAATGTGCAACTATCTACAAAAGAGTATCAGACTATCAGTATGAATCACATGTACATGTATACCATTCAAATACAAAGAATGGTCTTAGAAGGATCACAATATACAGTATGTCTCAAATATGAAAAAATCTAGTATCAGGTCTGACTGTCACCCTCTCCCTGATCTAGAGGAGGAGGAGGTGGTGCAAATGGAGCCGGTGGAGGCATAGCCCCCTCACACTGTTGTGTGATGCGTGAATAGGAAGGTTCTCTCTGACCCTCTAGAACTCTAGCATGATATAAACCTAAGTAATACACTGATCTTTGTCCCTAGTGTGTAGCAATGCGAGCCTGGGTATCTCTCTATGCTCTGAGCATATCTCCCTGCCTATCTCTCTCTACTCTAAGATGCTCAAGTTGTGCATCTCTATCTGCAAGTAAGGCCTCCAAAGTCATGATCCTAGCTCTAAGTTGCTCATGCTCATGCTCACATTGTGTCAAAGAATCACCATCTCTGTCTGAGCCCCTTCCTGTATCCTATACTGTAGGCCTATCCTGTGGCCTATCCTACTGAGTGTCCTGCTATCATTATCACTGTCTCTACTACTCTCTAGTCAGCAGTGGACGTGGATCTCTCTAGGGAGAAATGAATTTGAGATGAGTCTATCTTCCACTAGCGCCCTTTCCACCTCTCACTACACCTCCACCTCTATCATCTCCACCATCATCACCATCCTCTGGACCCTGTCCTCTGTCCAGAGGAGGGCGCCTCCCACCATCCCTCCCTCCATCTTGTCTCTCTCTCTCTCTCTCTCTATTCTCCCCCTTTGCCTCTAACAGGACGATCATCAGCATGATCATAGTCTAATGGATCCTCTATCCGAGGAACTGCCTCATTGAGAGCTGTAAAATGTGGAAATGGATGTTGGAGCATCTATGAAAGATATCCATTTGAATACCCTACATCTGCAACATCCGCAACATCTACAAGGAGATTCCAATCAACTGCAACCATATCTCTGATAGCACACTCCATAGTCTCCAATACTAACCAAGTACCCCATAATGGCTCCTCATCATAGATCCGTGTATATACAGATATATCGTGGCACCTGCCCTATACACAATCGTACTACCTCAATACTCGAGTCGCCAAGAAGCGCTCTACTATGTACCTGGCGTATCCGATCAAATACCTTCTATGAAAAAAAATAAGGCATCTATCGCCTGTCTGATACCCACTCCTCGTAGTCAAGGTTTGGTCACCACACTACTACATTCATATCATAAAATAGATGGCGCCAATACTCTACCTTTCCCATATGGGGCTACTAAATCCAACCTGAGGACATATATACATACGACTTCTGATCTATCCACTGTCTATCTACTATCGGCCGTGTAATATTGATATGCTCCCAGGCCTAGATCTATAATACAAGGATACCAACAGTCATACTGCGTGAATACTGGTAAACTATCTCATGCAACTCTCTATAAATGTGGGCCAGAATGCAGCTACCCCATGCAAATCTCTGAGAGAATACAACCATCTGCTCCAACATGTCGACCCATCCAACCATAAAACCATGATGTCCTATGTTAGGCATCAGAACACCTTTGATCAATCCGGCCAAGTATATTGGAAGATGATCATAATGATCGCACATGTAGTCCTAGGTAAGATATTGGAAAGCAATAGAATCATCTCTGAAGAACTGTCAAGCCGAGGAAATGGCTGTAACAAAAGTCGAATCAAAATGCACCTCTCGACCCATAACAAGAACTGCAAGGAAACGACCAGGGTACGATCCTCATAATGAAACAACCTCAAAAGGAGCTTGTTAAAAGATAGTAATAACAAGTTCAAATCAGTACTCTATCTAAGGTAACTAAGCAGAAAAGTAATCAGCTAAGTATTTTTGGTCATCAGAAGAAGAAAAACAGTCAAACTTGGAAGAAAAATGACTCAAAACCTAAAAACAACTCTGTTCCTACGGGGTGTGATCCCTTTTATGGGATGTAATCTGTGATTTCTGGGATGCGATGGGGCATCTGGGAAGTGATCCTTTTTTAACAGGATGCGACGTGGGAGTCGGTGTGCGAGCCTGTTTTTACAATACGTGATAACCTTGAAAATCCTATCTAAATTTACCAAATGCGATGAAAGTATAAAAATGGGAAACGATATGAAAAATATAGGAAATGATACTGGAATTTGGTGAAAAATAGCATGCGATGCGGGATTAACCAGATGCAATCCCAAATATTGGAAATGATGCAGAATTAAATTGGCTATAACTACTACCAAAATGCATAAAAATGGAAACAAAAAAATGACAAGGTAGGTTTTCAGGTACTTATCGACGGTGGGTAGTTAGTTGGACACTGATGTCGTTGGGCGAGCTCAAATCGATGCTTCTACATGGGGACCACCATCTTCTCTACAGAACTCTCAGAATTACCAAGGATAAAAGTGAAAATGAATGGGTAAAAAGTGAATTTTGAGATATATATTTGACTTTTTGAGCTATTTAGGAGCTCCAAAACTCCTCCCAAACTACTGAAACTCAATTTTGTTCTCTTTCTGATCAAACAGGAATGAAATCAAATGAGCAAATGATGTTTTACACATCACCGTAAATTTTTTACGATAGTTCTCAAAAATGCAGAATTGCTCCATATGTTTCGAAAATGATTCGCAGTCTTTATGCAATCATTTTTCCGGGTTCTATATCATCAAATTGCACATTATTCATCAAAATCTTAGTCCGATATCATTTTATTAGACTCAAAACTCACATTTTAACGTGATTAACTTGGTAAAATTGTGTTTTCTCTTAACACACCTTCATTTCTCCATTTCTTCTAAGTTGATTCTTTCTCGATTCAATCAATCAGTTCAAGTGATATATCATTCTAAAGAGGGATTTATTCTTTTTTTTTCTTTGATTTCATTCCTGAGGGGGCATGATCACACTTAAATCAATCAAATTCTTTCTCAAAACAACATTAAAATGACTTCGTCATCAAAAGACTAAAGGCATGGCAGTTCCTTGACTAAGTCGGGACTATTTGATGGAATACTTTGGTTCTCAAAAGCTGGATATCTTATGTCTACCTTTTCTCAGATTCTTATTAAGCTCCTGGCAGCTTTGTACTAACCTTTGTTCAATCAAGTTCGGAGTCGGTATTATCAATTCTCGGACGAAAACCAAGTTCTGAATTGGTATTTTTAAGATCTTTTCGTATTGACCTTTGTTCAATCAAGTTCAAAGTCAATTCTATCAGTCTTAGTTCAATAAAATGCAAGACTGATCTCATCAGACATTTCATTCGATCAAGTGCAAAATTCTCAAACTTTCTGAAGTCAACATCAAAAATTTCTTTGAAACAACGTGCTTCTCGCAAATCTATTCAAAGAGGGGCAGATGTAACAACCCTAATTTTTTCTGCTCTGGCCATAGACCCTATTTTCCCTAAGTGTGATCATACCCCTAGTTATGTCAAGACAATTCTTCAATCTATTGGCATAATTAATTTAAATCAATTTAATCTCCTAAGTGATTTAATCACTAAATTACATTAATTGCCTTAGCCAATCAAATCAAATCAATCCAATTCAATAAAAAACATGGCTAAAATAATTAATTAAAAGGAATTAAATAAATCCTAATTACAACTGCATTTGCAAAAGGGAAAGTCAAATCCCTAGCCAATGAGAGTTAAATCACTTGGATCACCTCACATGGATCACCAAAGATTCAATCTCCACCTCTCTTCCACTTTCAATCCTAACCTCTCATTCACCAAATTCTTCTATAAATGGAATGAATTTTAAGCTCAATGGGACCCTAATTCTTAATTTTTAATTGCAAACTTATGATGCTCTTATTTTCATAGATCTTAAATGCATTTTAGCTCTTATTTTCATATCATTGTTATAATCTTTCATTTTGGAGCTTTAAAATGAACATTTCTTGAGTGTTTAGATTAAAAGCATTCAAAGCTTCCATTCTAAGTTGTATATTTCACCGATTAATGCATAATCTGAGGGTAATTGTAGCATTTTTCACACTCTTCTTAGATAAGGAGCAATAGGTCGATTTTAGTGATTGATTTGCTTGCTAACTCTTTCTTTTTACTAATATAATGACTTAATGAAGTGTTGTGTTGCAGACAATAGGTACACAAAATAACACACAGTAGGCATTGTAGGTTTAGGAGCTGGAGTCTTCTCAAGAATAATAGTCATTAGTATCTGATCCAATGCTCTCTTAGTCTCTTCATTAAATTCTTCATATTTTCTTGCCATGATTTTTACTAGCCTTTCCTTGGTCCTCAATAAAGGTTTCTGTTCACCAAATATTCTATCTCTCTCTCTTGCATAGAAATTATAGGTAACGTGTTATCAATTTCTTGATTCATAATAGTCTCATCTTCAATATGTGCTAGTTGTTTTCTTATTTCGAGTCTGCCATACAACTCTTCAGGTACACTGCCTCTATCTCTAACATATTTTTCTTGAAAACAAGTAAGTGATTTAATACAATATCTTCAATCATAAGTTTATCAGTTTGCTCATACCTACATCATAGTACTTTTTTATTGAAACTAGCTTCACTTTCTCAATATCTCTCTTCTCAATCATGTTCAAGTCTAGTTTCCATACTTGTCTGTCACTCTCGGCTTTCTTCTCATCTCCCTCAATCCTCTGTACTGTAGGTGGTGAATCTGGTTTGGTGGATCTAGTGCTTCTCTGAGGTACAATCTTAACTAAATCTTCATGTGATGTCTTCAGTGGTGGTGAGGGTGGTAACATCAATAATAGTAGTAGGTGGACTAGCTACCATCACAGCTTCAGGATGTGTGCAGTAGCAGTACTTGCCAATCTAGAATAACGTTCTGCTAACTTCTTTACTTCCTTCAACTCTTACTTAGTCAATCCTGCCTTAATACCACATTCATCAAAAATGTTTTCAACTTTTCTTTTCATCATGCCTCTGCTATGCTCCTCTCTTACTTTAGTTGATTTTTCTCCATAAGTGCCCCATCTCTCCTCAGATGTATCTACTTCAGATGTCAACGCATGTTCGATCTGCATACTTAAGACCTCTTAACTAACCTCATATCCCATAGGATAACACCATTTCTTCCTTGGTATAACTGCTTCAAAACATACACTGAATATCTCAACCATAAAAGTTTAAAACATATTGTATCCTTGTACTTTTCAACTAAGTCTTCAGGAATCATGTATCTCTCTTTCATCTACTTATGAAGAATCTTAATCATGCCAAATAGTTCTCCACCAACCCATGTCTTATTTTTTCTTCGGTAGCTCTCAGAAATATGAATACCAGTAGGTATCCTTTTTCTCCAACCACTTGGGTGCATGCCTGGAAACTTATGCTCAATGTGAATGTACATGTGGACTAATAATGAACCAAATCTGAAGGTTTTAGACTTGTCTTTCTTTATCAACTTGACATTCTCCAAAAATTGTTGTGCCAATACTTTGCATAGGTTATACTTAGTATTTTATTTCACCATTCTATAAGTCATCATAATGACTCCTGCAGATACTGAATTAGGTCTACTACTATAGTGAAATTTGTATCCAAGTATCATAGCAATCAATCTCACATCTTGTAGATAAATGTCATTCATTGTCATAGCTCGCCTATTCCATCTTGAGTGTATTAGGGTTTCAACTTGTTTCTTTATATGGTTCTCCGCCATAGGGATGGCTCCAGTATTATCCAGTCCAATGATCTCATGTATCAGTTGACTACAAATCTTCATAGGTTGTTCACCTATCTAGATAAACTGATTATGAACTCAGCTCACCAATAGTTTAAACCATTCCTCTTCGCTAAATTCATATAAGTCCAAAATTTTTATAATGTTTGACTCATCTATATGTTTGAGCTCATCTCTCATTTTTCCATTATCAATCATGCACTCCATTTCAGTAGAAATTTCATCAACCCCTAGTATGTCATATTTGCAATGAATGTATGCCCTAATGTCTTCTACATGCAAGACGTCATGCGATGTCTGGGAAAATGCTCCTTCAGGGTCGTCTTCACACAACTTAAAAGGATGTTTCTTGAATCTGTATCTAGCTTGATCCACAACATCATAAATCAAAGGTGCATCCATAGCTTATGTAGATGTAAATGCATTTTACACGCTGAATTCCAAGTATTCGCTACAATCGATCATACAATATGGTTGTTAGATAGTCGCTTCTCTTCAAATGGTAAAGAAATATGAATCTCATATTTCCTTTATTCATCGCTAATTGTAAATTGCACATTAACCAATACACTTAACATCGTACACTGTCCAGTCAATCCCAAATCCCGCGATCTCTGAATATGCATCGTCTGATGTTGCGCTCTTAGATATACATTCCATGATGTCAGCCAATATCATACCTAAGCTCGTTAGAGCTCACTCCCCAGAATCAGGGGCTGGATATATTCTTCTATGTTCATCCAATGCTCCCCCCCTAAGGCCATGCTCGACCATTCAGGTCGATTCTTCTTTGCTAGCATCAAGCGAAGATCGAGTAGCATCTACTCTCTCTCCTTGAACCAATATCTCACTTGTCTCTTTGATTTTCCATATCTTACCACAGTTGTTATCTTCTTCTTTCTTGAAACAACTATCAAAATCACTCTTGAGTTCTACAAGACTTTTACCAGTATCATTCTCATTCTCTTTGTATTCATAGGAGGTGGTACTCTTCTGTTATTTACTCCATTATCCCTGTAAAACTTCACTATATGACATGGATTGTTGCATTTGTAACATATATGAGGTCTTCTGTCTTGATTAACTTGTAATTTACAATTCCTTGCAATGTGTCCAATGTTATTACATTTGTAACATGTGGGTTTCACAGTAGGTTTTCCTCTTTTGTCTTGTCTGTATCCAGATTGATTGAGTTTCCTGCATTCTGCTTTATTTTGCCCATATGCATTATAGTTAAAACAATAACCAAAAAAAGTTTTAAAAGGAGCATTAACTCTGCAATCTCTTTTCATGTGTCCAAACTTGTTACAACCAAAACATCTACCTCTGAAAGGTCTATCTGTTCTTTAGGTTCTTCAAGAGTAGTTTTTTCTGCATCAATCTTCACATCTGGTTTCTCTTCTTGATTCTTGGAACATTTAGCTTCATTGAAGCCAATACCAGTCATATCTCCTTTAGGTTTCTATTTGTCTCTTTGTTCATCAATCAAGTCACTTCTCATTTGAAGTTTCTCAATTCATGTTCTTCAGAAGTACTTGTGATACATTTTAGTGAAACTCGGTTTTGGAGTTTATGAATACCTGTCGACATAATACTAAAAGAGAGAACGATTTGCTAAAAAAATATTTATTTTCAATGGTAGAGAACTTGTCACTTATTACAATTAGGCCAGTAGCATGTAAGTGAACACATATCTTTGTTCAAAGAGAAACCCTTTGTCAAAAAAACCATCGGTGAATGAAGGAATTAGAAACCGTGAGGATATGAAGAGCATAACACCAAAGCATACCTTATGTGTCACGCAAACCATGGCCCCATGACCAGTAAATCCCCCATTCCCATTCCCAAACTGTTTATGACAAAGGAAACATTTAAATTTGTACTGGCATGATAAAACCTATGAGTATAATGATGTATAAAAACTTGTATACCCAATTCCAGTTACTGAAAATCAGAAAAATCCTCCAATAAACCGCATGCATAAGCAATATTTATGGGTAAATACAACAAATTAATCATAGCCAATAATGAAACAAGATGCATAATAGTGACAAGCCTAAAGGACAATGTGAAGAAATAAACAAAGCTCACCATCAAAATAGAACACCATGTGTAAAGAAAAGCCAGGAAGTAAAGATCCTTCAACCCACCAATCATATGGGTAAATTAGTGATCATAGGGTTGCGTAAATTAGTGGTCATAGGGGCATGACACCCACGACATATAATCAAGTTTAAGTGTTGTGAGAGTCACGACACCATTAGTAGTAATCGAACCATCGCTAAATAATTAATTGGCCAGAAGGATCCTTAAATATGTTTGGTTAGTGTAAAAGGCATGAAATGAAGTTTTTATGATAAGGAAGGTGAATCAGTCTTCAGTATCTAAGATATTAGTAATTACCACTTAATGGGATGAGGATGACAACAATATGGGAATCCTTAGATATTCAGATTTGTAAAATAATCTCCTAAAGCTAGGAGAAGGAAGACATGTCTTGAAAATAGACATCACATTAGCAACCTTAATAATTACTTTTAAATAAATATATAATAAAAGATTAGCATATTTATTTTGTTATTAATGCATTAAGACTTTAAATCTAATTTTTTAATACATGAAAATTAATTTTAGTCTTATGATCTTATTATGTTTGTATTATCTTAATTTTCATCACTCAGAAAAAATAGAGAAAGTAAAAGAAGACATGCCTCGATACAAAAGTCCTCGGAAGTCACTTAATTATGTCCATTTCCTCCCAACCTTGATCATCATATAACAATGAAAATACCCAGACTGTAAAGTCAATGCAATTTTTTCTTTCACAATTCAACCAGATTTCTCACAAAATCTGCATGAAGATATGTACAGAAGAACATTTACAGAAATAAATAGTAATGTTCATTTTGATCTTTCTCATCGCAGATTATACCTATATTTCCTTAAAAATATACATGAAATTCAAACTTGTTAAAATTCTCAGTTACAATCTGTATGTTGTGTGAAAAGCATGAAGTGGAGTGAAACTAACAACCCTAAGACGATTTCATCTTGTCCAAGCGGAGGCTTTTCTGCAAACAAAACAAAATTGCAAATTAGCTTATTTTTCTAAATTGCCGTGGAGAATGAAAATGGGGCTCTAATTAAATGACCATCATTCTTAATTTTTTCAGTCAATAAAAAGTAGATATTTACCAGAAACGCATGATTTGCCTGCAGAAGAGGAGACAAAGATGCAGACAACTTGTCAACATCCTCTTTAAAGTTTGTGGTATCGCCCAAAACTTTCATGAAATTTTGTCTTTCAGGTATCAATTTTAAACCCACCTGTCGGTGACCAAAATTAATGTGGTAGTGGTGAGAAAAGAGGAGGTGGAAAGGAAAGGAAAGGAAAGAGTAATAGTAAGAAAATCTGACATTAGAGGCGGCCGTAGAAATCCATCCATGCCATTGCTTGAGAGTGGTATTGTATGCATATTCAACGGCCTCCTTGAGCCTCCACTCAGCCTGCTCCACCAAAGCCCCCAACAGCACAATCATGAACTCCATACCCCTTGTTAACCACAGTACCGCTTTTGTGCAGCTCATCGGTTTCTTCGCTATTCCCTGCGCCGCTTCTTTCACAACTATTTCGTATAGAAAGGCGTACTCAGATTTACTTGACTCGTACATGTCATCCAATCTCTAACACCAAACAAAAGTAGTACGCAGGGCTTTATTATTTAAGAGGATTGCCATGTTGATGCAAAATCGAACACTATTTTGCAGGAAATCTCAAAAATATGAAAAAAATGGAAGTCTTTTACCAATGAAGATTGCATTTAGTTTTACTGTAAACCTCGAATTTGTTATTGCAAACAAGTATTTACCTGAATATTTCCTCCAATGTCTGACCTGATAACCGCCATCGTAGGCCCTAATTTATCTGTAACCCTCCACAAACGTTGAAAAAAATAAGATAGGGAAAATATGAGGGTTTGGGGAAAATAAAGAAACGCAGGCAGAGGTGGTTTTACCTAGCACAGGCAAAATTGTGGCGCAAAGTTGAAGGAATTGTTTGGTCAATATTTTGCCTTGTGGACAATTAATGTCAGAGAGGGCTTGAATCGCAGGCACAAGTGCAGATTGCGCCATTGCCAAAAAAACAATAAATCAGGAAATATTTAGTATTGTTTGTTGCCTCAACCTACCTAGTATAGGTGTTGTAAATAACCAGGAAATAATGAGAGAGATGAATAAATGGGAAAGGAATCTGGTACATGGTGACATAAATTCCCCTAAATACAAGGTCTTCTCTCATTATTTTAAAGCTGCCGACCCGAGGCAAACGTCATCGCCAAAAGGCGACAGCCTCTTCTCCGATTATTTTCTAATATCCAAACGGAGGACCGGCTTATTCCATATAAATCCAACGGACTGAAGCGACGCCATTTCTCTCGAGTTTATCCTCAATTTGATGTGAAATGGTATTAAAATCCAGAAATACAACAAAAGTATCTGATTTGACAGGCTTTGAAGACGACTTGTGTCCTTCGACTCTCTCTGCCCTTTCCGACTCCATCGATGGGCGTGAAGATTTTATTTTTAACATCTATACCAGATGAGGATGCTAACAATGCATTCACCGTTCAACATTCACCATTCACCATTCACCAGAAAGAGCTTGACCAGCTGCTATATATTTGTTTTTGTTTTCACAAACTCAAATGAACTCACTCAGATAGGTATTGCGCTACATAAGCATAGATTCTCATAAAATAATTGTAATATATGTAGAAATTCCCATGCTTACTAAACTTAAACAATTCACAAATTTAGGTTTGACTTAAAATACCCCTGAACAAATTATTCATCATTAATGGGGGTAACATTTTTTTAATATTTTTAATGGCGGTAACGTTTTTTTAACATTTTTGTCATTTGTACTATGCAGTGTTTTTTTTTTAAACATTTGCCAATGAATATAATCGAATTCTCTTCATCATGTATGTTCGTGTATTTTCATACTAGAAAATCAAAATAATTAACGATTCTAATACGGATGTAAATATAATTGCAATTAGTTATTTTTATATTTTATTCAAAAGATTGGATTTTAGTATTATCTAGATGTTTATTAGGTTAGCTTAATATAATCAATTATGTACCTAAATATGATATTGAACCTTTTTTCACATAATTAAAAGCAGGAATTGTTAAAATTAAAGTAATAATATTTAAATTTATATTTGAGGAGTATATCAAATTTGATGTAGATATAGATATGGTTTTCTTTGAAATCAAGTATAGTAGGTAATAGCTAATGTTTCTCTTGAATTTTTAAAAAAATGTTAAATTTATACAAGGACAAATCTATATAGATTAGGAATATACCTGGAATTTATGATACAAAAAGTTCAAATGTAAATGATGGTAAACTTTGTGAACTTTGTAAAGGCTCATTCTGATATTATTGCAAATTTGGCTAGGAAACCACGCACTCCAAGGCAAGACAATTATGTCCACCAAAACCCTAACTTCTCAAAAACAAAGGGTTTAACAATTCCAATGGGCAGATCATGTGCCATAATCGCTTCGAAGCTCTAGCTCTCCTCCCAGACGATTTGCTTGGGAAAAACATATCAGCAAGTTTAAACACTCAGAGCAAAAAGGGCAGATTATCTTCCTCCAATGAATCCAACCACAAGACAAAAAGGCCTTTGACTACGTCTGCTGGGCTCCAACAACATTTTGAATGTGAAGATGGCTCTGGGTTGCAGCCTGTAACTGATTGAAGGATGCCCCGTTCAATAAGATGGATAAATGATGGGTAATACCTATCACCAACGAAAATCATGCAATAGCGACAATGGCAAATAGGGTTCCATTAGGAAACCCTAGGGTGGACTCAATCTCGACAGTTAGGGCATGTAATCAACCCATCAGATCCCATAATTTGTTTGAACCCAGATCAAAGGGTTTCAAGGAGGCGAAGCACAATAAGCCCGCACATGAAAAGAGTTTATCCCATCAAGGGCTTGGCATGAGCAATCATATAGTTGGGGTTTCTGACAATAATGTAAAGATCAATCGATTGCAAGAACCCTTAGAGTTATTGACCAAGGGTAATCCATAAAATTTTTCTCAAAACCACGAAAATCCTATGGTTTTTCCATATGGCAAATTAGGGCGTGAGAAATGCCCTAACCCTAAGATGGATCACGACATCATGATTGTTAGCAATGAGTACTCTAACGATCGGTGAGATTATTGCAAGAATCATGGGGTTTACACTATTTGGGGTGGTCACGACGTCTCTGATTTCAATTTATTTTAGATGGTTTCCTAAGTCCTTTAAGGACCAGGTAAGTATTACTACCCTTAATGATAATTTCTTCTTCATTGATTGTAAATATATTTCATTAAAAGATAGATTTTTAAAAGGGTTGATATTATTCTGTAAGGGTTTTTTTGTTAAGTTTTTAAACTGGTCCCCCTTGACTTTGATCCATCCATGGTTAAATTCTCAACAGTTTTTAGATGGATAAATATTCCCTTGTTCCCTATAGAACCAGGATGGATGGTAATATTCTTGCAAAAATAGGTAATTCTTTGGGAGGTTTCGAAGGGTTAGAGGAAAATTTCATGGCTTCCAATAATGTGAAAATTATGGTTGATTATTATACTTCTAGGGTATTAAAACCAATTAAAATGATCTCAAACAATTCGATATATACTCTAAAACCTAAATTTTTCTCGGGCAAAAGCAATAATAGAATCATTGTTAGGAATCCTAGAGCCACATATGAATATTATGAAACAAACGCCATGAATCCGACTTCTATCCAACTAGAGGTAAACAATAATTTAATCATCAAACTAAATACATATAATGGAGGTTTCATCATTCATCACCTAGCTGACAATAGTAACATCCCTGCTTCTCACCCTACAACAGAAATCAAAGAGGGTGAAATTGTAGAAACTAAGGAGGATACGATTAACTCTAATTGCAACAAGGAGGAACTTAATAGAAAACTAAGTAATTAGATCAATCCCAAATCTGAGCTCCCATCTCCAGTAGAAAATATAGACCATACCCTTGGCTACATTCCCCTAATTGATCTCAATTTCAAAAAAAAAAAACTACAAATACCCAAGACATATCAACCTTCTACTAGACTGATTAACGAATCGTTGATGGACATAGATCTTCCCATCCCCCCTCCAACCCCTCATAAAATTTATTTGGAAGATAAGGACAACAACTACGAACAAAATGATAATATACAATCTAACAAATAACAACAACAAGCACTAGTTAAAAGAATGGAAGCAAAAATGATAATTCTAAGTGAATTACTTGGTGATATTATGAATGTTCATGATGAAGTTAGAAATGAATTAGTATCCTATTATGAACTTCAAGAGAAAATATCTTCAAACAACTTGAATATTGGTCAAGACAATGTTAATACTATAAGCATACCTGAATTCAAAAACCAAAAAATGTCTCATACAAATTCCAGTGATAAATCTCCTAGTAAAGAATCTCAAATTCCCCCAAAACTAGAGTAGTATATGATATGATGGGCAGTAACCAAATCTTTGATGAAAACAAAATAAGAATTGAAAATTTAGACTGGCAAATTAATGCAAGCAATGAATATATTTTGAATTTATTAAATGAAGACAATGAAGAAAGTGCACTAAACGAGAATAATATTGTTGATCAAAATATAATTAGCAACATGCTCAAAAGAATACTAAACTTGGGATTTCTACCATAATGAAAGGGGCTGAGACTCCCAATTGTGGTAAACTCATGAACAAAGGGGTAGAAATACATTACTAAGCTCAAAATGAGAGATGGTGAAGCAGATAATCACTCTAAGCTACACATATCCTTTTATGCAGGGAAGGGGAAGTACCTTCCCCACGACCTAATGAAGGTCACTATGTGGAATGTTAGGGGATTAAAAGCCCCTAACAAACAATGTCTACTAAAGCATTGTCTCAACTCATTTAAATATGAAATAATACTTCTCCAAGAGACCAAACTTAGTAAGGAGGAGAATGCTAAGTTAACAAGGAAGCTCAGAATTTGGAAGATGAATAGAGCTAATGTAGAAACTGCCTTGGGAGGATTGTTCCTCCTATGGGACCCGAGGAAAGTCAAGTATGATGAATAAATTTCTAACCCAAATTGGATGGGTGGCTAGGTCAGAAGTATCAAAAGAAATCTTTCCTTCTTTTTAATGTTTACGACCCAATTACTACAAATGGTAAACAAAGAATATGGAATGAAATTGGCGATTTCTATAAAAAATTCCCCAACAGAAACACTATTATAGGGGCTGACTTCAATGCCATAGATGATCTTGATGAAAAAAGAGGTGGTGGTAAACTAGAAACCCAATCAATTTAAGACTTTAAAGAACTAATTTTCAACAACTTGATAGATATAAAAACTAATAACAGAATTTATACTTGGAATAATAGAAGAGATGGGGCTAGCAACATTGCAGAGAGACTAGAAAGGTTCCTATTTGTAGGAAACCTGACTTCCTTTAATTACTCTTTATCTACCACTATTCTCACTTTATCTGGATTTGTTCATTTTCCTGTCTCCCTCAACATAATAGAAGAGGCCAAACCTTCTAGGAACTCGTTCAAATTTAAAAATATGTGGTTTCTTGATAATAAATTTCTAAATTTGCTAGAATAATGGTGGTAAGAGGAACATTATGAAGGATAAAAAATGTTTTGTATTGCCTCCATACTAAAATTCCTAAAACCTAAGATTTTAAAATGGAATAAGGAACACTTCAAGAAGATTTTTGATGAAAATTTTGAAGTTGAAAAAGGGATTCAGGATTTAAATGAAGAGTTTCATAGGAATGGTATGGACAATGATTTATACTTCAGAGAAAAAGACCTGTTATACAAACATGAAGACTTATTATCTAAATAAGAACTGTATTGGAAATAAAAATCTAGAGAGAACTGGCTAACAAATGGTGATCGCAATACAAAATTCTTCCACAACAACATAAAATAGAGGAGAAATATGAATAGAATTACCAAAATTAAAAAAATACAAGGGAACACTATTGAGAATCCTAAGGATATAGAAAAAAGATGATGTCACCTTTTTCCAACACTCTTAATAATTGGGATTCCTCTAACCTTAGTGCACAACAAGAACTTCTCAAGAATATTCCACAACTGATCACTCCACAAAACAATAAATTTCTAAATAAAAATTTCACCAAAGATGAAATCAAAGAGGCACTCTTCCAAATGCAACTAGAGAAAGATCTTGGTCTAGATGGTTTCCAAGATGGCTTCTTCCAGAAATGCTGGCATTTTATGGGGGATGAATTATGGGAAGCCATTGAGAACACTAGGAAATCATGAAATATTCTCAAAGAAATCAATAGCACATTCATGACTCTCATACCAAAGAAATCAGAAGCTGAAAATTTTGACCTATTTCCCTATGTACCATCTACAAGATTTTAACCAAAATTCTAGCCAAAAACTTAAAACTCTGCTTCCCCTTATTATCTTCAAAGAACAAACATGGTTTGTTCCTAGCATATCCATCTTTGATGGAATTTATCATATAATAACTTATTCACTCTACGATTAAAAAAATAAGGATCCCTCTATGATTATCAAACTAGACATCCAAAAGGCATGTGATAAAGTAGACTGTAGGTTTTTATGCAAATGCCTTGATGCATTTGGCTTCTCCAAGTAATGGATACATCTGATCTTTGACTATGTATCTACATCTAAAATATATATTCTCCTTAATGGAACCCTTGAAGTTTTCTTCCACATTTCAAGGGGAATTAGGCAAGGTGATCCTATATTGCCTTTCCTCTTTGTCATTATGGAAAAAGAATATGGCAGGATGGTCACTCATTGTCATCAATCTGGTAACATTCAAGGAGTTAAAATAAATGATGATGTGGACAACATCACTCACCAGTAATTTGCTGATGATACCATGCTACTAGCCAAAAGCTCCAAATCTAAATAATGAGACATAAATAAATTCTAAACTTATATATGAAATCATTTGGCCTACACATTAATGTCAACAAATATGAAGTTGTTTTCTTAAACACTGATAAGAAATTAGAACATGATATTTGTTAGATCTTGGGTTACAAGAAATGTACCTTTTCATGCAAATACTTAGGGATTCCTATTGACAAAGGCCAAAGATAAGACAAAACTTGGGAACCCTTACTTCAGAAACTAGAAAATAAAATGGATAGTTGGAAAGGAAAATGACTCTCCAATGCGGGATGCCTCAACATGATTAAATTTTTCCTATCATTCATTCCTACTTATCAAATGTCATGCATGCCTTTATCTCAAGCCACTAAAAAAAAGATAGACAAAAAGCTAAAAAAATATTCCGGCAAGGAGTTTCAGATAACAAAAAGATGTTCTTAATAGGCTATAATAAGCTAACTAAGCCTCTAAATGTTGGAGGCCTTGGTATTAAGAAAAACAAATAGAAGAATTTATCCCTAGGGGCCAAATGTTCTTGGAGAATTTATTAGGAACCCAACAATAAGTGGGATAAGATCTTTCTAGACAAATACCTTAACCCAATTGATCAGTCAAGCATCTTTCAGATGGAAAATCCTCTAAGAGGATCTAAGGCTTGGAATTTTATACTAGAGTGCAACGATATCATTAGAGATAAGCTAACTTAGGATGTTGTATTAGGTAAATCCATTCTTTTCTGGGATGATTCATGGTGTGGATATTCCTCATTGGATAGCTTGGTATCTCTGAATATCAAGACCATACTTACTAATTTATGGGGAACTGCTCTTGATAACTATATTGAATTCACTGAAGAGGGCCCCTTCTCTGATTAGAGATGCAGGTCCCTAGATGAAAATACCTTATCAGCATCTGAAAAATTGGAATTAACCCAGATTTTAAACACCCGCCAAATTGCTCCAAAACTAGGAGATGACAAGCTTCTTTGGACACTATCCAAAACTAGAACCTACAATGTAAAGGATGGTTGCAATGCATTAGTAAGCTTGCAACAATGGAAAAATTCAGAATTACCCCTAAACCTATGTTGGGATAGGAAATGTCTTCCTAAATAGGAAATATTCCTTTGGGAAGCTTTGCAAAAAAGAATCATATCTATATGATTCATAAAACTCGGTTTTGAAGGGTCATCCACATGTGTTTTATGCAAAAAAGATAAAGAATTTTTGGATCATATCCTCTTAAACTGTCCCTGTACTCAAGATTGTTGGTATTGGTTATTTTCCAAACATCATTATAAATTAGCCATCAACAATAACCTATTGAATCACTTCCAAGCTTGGCCAATACCCAAAATAGGAATGTCTATGATGTAATATGGAAAATTTCTCCCTCTATCCCGGTTTGGGAATTGTGGAAAGATCAAAATTAAAGAATATTCCAAGAAACATAAATGAATCATAAATCCCTTTTTAACAAAATTGAAGCCAACGTTGTAGAAAATGTGAATAATAAAATTAGGAATCACAACCACTATAAGGGATAATTCACCCTTTGGGACAATGAGATGAAAAGGGCATGGTTTGGACTCATCTCTCCCCCACTATACGGAAAAGGTGGGATTGAAAGTAAGATGGCAAGGAAAAATTGCAAATTGTCCCTCCCCCTAAAAATTGATACAAACTCAATTTCGATAGGGCCTTACCAGGTAATCCAGGCATGGAAGGTATTGGATGCGTAATACACGACTGCCAAGGAAAATTAATTGGGAACTAGCTAAACCAATAGGTATCAAATCGAATAATATGGCATAAATTGAAGCTATTGTAGAAGGTCTCATCCTATGTGTTGGTTCCTAAAACCATAGATTGAAAATCTAAGAGCTTTGCAAATTCTCCTATAGGATTGCTTCCATCATTCTTGGCCAACAAATAGGAATAATCTAATTCCCCTGCACTTTAGGCTTCCCTAAACCTAGGTGGGTAGGACCTCACCCCAAACACAAAGGTGTTTTTCTATAGTGAATTCAAACTTCATTAATCTCTCAGAATGGAAATGTTCCTTTAGGTTAATTAGAATAAGAATATTAACTTCTTATCTTTTTTTTGAATGCTTTGTAAAAATTGAATTGTGTGCGAGAAAATGCTTTTAGGTATGAGACTATATATTGGTAACTTCAAATACACATGGGTGAAGGAACTGAACCTCAATGATTTGCAATATTCTGAGAAAAACACTCAGACTAGTCCCTTATCCAACTAATTGGGCAAAATGTAGTCAAGCTTTGTTTGAACCCTCATGTACACTTTCCAAATTTATTTCAAAAGTCCCTCTACCATGATATCAAGGATAAATTGATTAAAATATCTATTCTAGTCTAAATGAATTTAATTCCTTAAAAGGTAACCAATTAGACAAGGAATGTATAGATGAGAAATTCATATACAACCCTTGATGATCAAGAAATAAACATTGAAACCTCAATTCTCTGACATCTAACAGCAAAGGGGAAATCCTTGAAATTTTTAAATGCAAAGGACCAATTCAATCAAAGGGAAATGAACTTACTTCCTCAAACTTGGACAAAAAGATAGGTTTCTTTGTATTAATAAAAAAGTGATTACAATTGGTTTGTAAATCGGTTGCAGTCGCTATCCAATTACATTATCCATCTACTATTGTATTATATCATCATTGTATATCTCTATCAGCCTCCATTTGTATCGGTTGTAGTATCCCTGTTGATGACAATTATTCAATTGTGTATTGTCATTTATGTTTACACAAATATAGTGATGTTACACAAATGTCTATACCCAAATTGAGCATAGTCAGTATATGCCAAGTACTCTCGGGCATTGAAGAAGACCACAGTCATTTTCAGTTCTAACCGAGTTCACTCAGGCATTACAGTATTGGTCGGGCATTGAAGAATTTTAGTATTAACCGAGTTATGCTTTTAGTGTCATCCAGCTAACAACAGTTTAGATTTTGTGGTTAATTAGTTATATGCAGCCGATAGACTTAAGTTTTATTGATTATTTGGAAGGTTATTCAAGCCAACTTGACAAGTCTTATATATATATATATATATATATATATA
>MU228561.1:903329-916707 GCA_018584345.1 Thuja plicata | reverse complement strand
ATATTTTTATATATATATATATATATATATATAAGGTCAAGTTTAGATTGAATGAGTGTGTGATGTATGTGTTTATGACATGAAGTGTGGAGGTGAAATCAGATGGGACTCTGATTAAGGAAAAAACATACAGAGCTACAACATAATATTTGATTAGTGAGGATCAAGTTTCAAAGCCAGAGCAGAGATCTGAATCAGCAAAGATAGCTACCTTTTAAAACAGGTCAATTCATTGTTACTCTCTAACAATTGTAGCAGTGATCTAAAATCTCTTTACAAAGTAGACTTAACAGTCTATTGTAAATCCTCTCACAAGGTGACATTTCTACATTGAAGTGTTTGAAGACCTATAACAAGACCACTCCTTATAGGGTGATTTAATCCTCTAACAGGGTCAGACCTAATAGTGTGTTATTGTAACCTTTAACATGGTTGGCTCCTAACATGGCTCACTTCAGAAGAGTGAAAATTAGTGACTAGTTGCAATTGGTGGTTTTTCCCATATTGGGTTTCCACGTTAAATCTTGGTGTTATATGTGTATGTTATTTACTTTATGCTTTATGTTTCTCCATTTAATCACTAAAGGATAATCACAACTAATATCTTAAGATTTTCTTTGTTAATGGAGTGACAGCAGAATATCTATGTTAACCAAGTAATAGTGATAAGTTTGTTTAAGACATCTAAGGGACTTGGATTTGTTTTTGTGGTAACTGATTCGTGCCTCTCCCCTCTTAGTTACTCAACTCATTTCCAACAATTGGTATCAGAGCACCAAGTTCTTACAGGGAAGCTCAAGTGCTTACAGGGAATGTTTCAAGGCCTAAGCTAAACATCAGAGATGTCTTACACAAGGGACATCCCCAAGATTAACAAAGACAACTTCACTGGATGGAAAGATTTGATGAGGCTACATCTATCTACTATTGGAGATACTGGTTTTCAATTCTTGGATCACAAGTATGTGGAACCTCCGAGACCTATGTCCATGGATCAGATGGTGGACATGAAGCATCATAACATAATGATGATTGATATAGCTTCTTCACTCAGCTATTGCAAATTTGATGAAGTCAAGGACTGTCCTACTACCTATGATATGTGGAAGAAACTACATGATTTCTATGGAGGAGATGACAATGTAAAGAGAGACAAAGCATAAATTTTCAGAGGTCAGTTTGATTAGATGAAAATGAAAGAAGGAGAAGACATTACAAGATACAGTGAAAGAATCAAGAAAAGTGTCAATGCCATTAGAGCTGCCCGTGGAACAATTGAAGACAAAACAATGGTCAGCAAGGTATTGAGAGCTTTACTTCCTATCTATGTAATTAGAGTTTCAGCTATTCAAGAGATGAGATGTAGTAATGATATAACTCTAGATGGATTGGTTGGAAGGCTTACAACTTTTGAGTTGGACAACTTTGACAATTATTCTCCTAATCCTAGCAATATTGATTTTGAATTCAAAGCTAAATTAAACCTTGGTAAGATGAAAGGAAAATAGATTGACAGTGACAGTGATGATGATTTTGATGATGAATATTTAGAAATCATTGAAGCATTACTTGCAAGGAGAGCTGCCAAAGGAAAGTACAAAGGAAGAATACCATTTATTTTCTTTTCATGTGATGAGGTTGGTCATATTTCTACTAAGTGTCCAAACAAAGAAGACAAAGGTGAGAGAAAGTTCAACAAGTATAAAGGCAAGAAAAATTTCAAAAGTTACAAAAGCTACAAGGATAAAGGTAAGAAATCTTGTTATATTGCTAAAGATTCAGATAGTGATGAAGATGAAGATGAAATGGTTTACATTTCTATTAAGGATGATTCAGACAATCAAGATAATGAAAAGACTGCACTTTACTCTCATATTAGCAAGAATGACACCTAGATAATTGATAGTGGTTGTTCTCACCACATGACTAGTGATAAAACCAAATTTTAACATCTTGAGTACTATGATGGTGGGAGTGTCAGTTTTGGGAATGATGAACCTTTCTATGTGAAAGGTAAAGGTTGTATTGCTCTAATTGAAGGAATCAAATGTGATAATGCTTATTGGGTTGAAGGACTAAGGAGTAATTTACTAAGTGTGGCACAACTGAATAACATTGGTTTCAAGGTTGAATTCATGAATGGTAAAGCCAAGCTCCTAGATGGTAAGGAAAACCTAGTCGAAATTGGTAGACAAACAAAAGGTAACCAATTTTATCTTGATCTTAATGAAAGTTCATGTTTTATTGCACAAGTAGAAGAAAGTTGGTTATGGCATAAAAGGTTGTGTCATGTGAATTTTGATAACCTAATCAACATAAGAAAGAACAAAAGAGTAAGAGGTATTCCTATTTTGAAGAAACCTGAATTAGCAATATGAAAACAATGTCAAATTGGGAAGATGGGGAAAAATAGTTTCAAGATAAAGAATTACAATACTGAAGAAGTCTTGGAGTCAGTACATACTATTTTGTGTGGACCAATTGGAACAAAAAGTTACACAGGTGAGAAGTGTTTCATTCTATTTAGAATGATAAATGTCATGTTTCTCAAAGAAAAATCAGAAGCTTTTCAGAAGTTCAAGTGGTACCTTTCCAGAGTTGAGAAGGAAACATGAAAGAAAATTAAATGCCTAAGATCTGATAGAAGACGAGAATTAATTTCTAATGAGTTCAATGAATTCTGCAATGAAAGATGAATCAAGAGACAAGTATCTGCCCCAGGTACACAACAACAAAATGGTATAGCAGAAAGAAGGAACATATCTATTACGGATTGTGCAAGAACCTTGATGATTGGAAATAATGTTGCTACCAAATACTAGAAGGAAGCCATCAACACTGCAATTCACACCTTGAACAGAGTTCAACTGAAGAAAGGTACTAAGAAGACACCTTTTGAATTAGGGTATGGATATAAACCTAATGTTCATTATTTCAAAGTATTTGGAAGTAAATGTGACATCTTGAAGGAAGTAGGAAATGGAAAATTTGATCTCAAAGGTGATGAAGGTATATTCCTAGGCTACTCCTATAAAAGCAAAGCATATAAATGTTTGAATCTTAATACTCATAAAGTCATAGAAAGTGTGCATGTAAAGATTGATGAGTTTGCAGAGAGAAATGAAGAAAAGAGAAGTAAAGATCCCGAGGACTACATGAACTTTGTGTATTATGAACCTGATACTATACCTAAGACACATGCAATGGTGATTGGACAAAAACCATGTCAACTATTGAATTCATCAGAACAAACCTTGTTACAACCTGTGCAACCTAAGCTTCTAATTGTTAAAACTAAGTCTCAGACTAAAGAAGCTGAGTCACAGATAGAGGGAACTGAGTCACAGACAAAGGGACCCAAGTCACAGACAGAGGCACCCAAGTCTCAAACAATGGAACCCAAGTATCATATAGAAGAACATAAAATAATATTTGAGCATTGTGAACCTAGTGGATCAAGCCCAGAATCAAAGAGGAAGGAACCTATACATGCAAAATATGTCAGAAGGCATCATGCACCTAAGAAAATAATTGGAGATCAGATGGAAGGTATAATGATAAGGAAAAAAATCAAAGGTACATGTCTGCTTAGTGAAATTGAACCTAGAACTATTAAAGATGCATTGAATGATGAAATATGGATAGAAGCAATGAATGAAGAGATTGAGCAGATAGAAAAGAACAAGACCTGGACTCTTGTACCTAGACCAAAATATAAGAATGTGATTGGTACTAAGTGGATTTTTTTAGAATAACTGAGAGGGGGGGGGGGGGTAAATTAGTGGCCTCAAAAATATTCCAATAAATCAACCATGAAACTTTATATCTTAAATATAAACCTCAAGCTATCTTTAGCCCCACAAGATGTATGCCTTGAAATAATCTTAACAAAATAACTACTGCTCAGAGTTCAGTGTTCTTTACAAATAACTACAGCTCAGAGTTCAGTGTTAAAGCTTATTCTTATTGTATAATTATCAATTCAGATTTAGTTATGTGTAATACAAAACACTAAAGTAATGACTCATAAATACATTTGACACATGAATTTTTAACGTGGAAACCCTGTTAAGGGAAAAACCACTTGGGACCGGTAACCCAAAACTTTCACTCTTCTGAAGTGAGCTTGGTGAAGAGCTAACCCTATTAAAGGTTACAAACACACTGTTAGGTGTGACCTTGTTAGAGGATTTAAATAGAATATTTTGTCACTTGATATTCAGCATCTCTATGCTACCTTTTATGACCAAACCCAATTTAGTTTTTCAATTAGTATCTGGCATCTCTATACAATCTTCATGACCAAACTTTTTGATACTCCTTGGGATGTATCTCAATATATAAAGGATTGTTAATTCTTGCTTGGTTAAGAGACTTTCTGATCCAGTGGTTAAATTGAAACAGTAAATGATCTATTCACACTACAACTATAGAATTGTATATTTTTAGATCTATTGTAAGCTCATAGTACCTTTCTGATCAATGTATCCTTTCAATACCTTTGCTACACTTCTTTATGCTTGGTGATGCTGTGATTCTCTATTACTTGGTGTCCTCAAAATTAGCTATGTTCTTCAGCTTGATTGATCAGGACTATATGAAGTTGTTCTTCATCAATTTCTCTTTAGCATCCTCTTCTCTATTCACTCCCCTAGTTCATAATGAATTAGCTTGTCTCTTTTGAGACATGATTTTGATGTTTATAAGTTCTTGACTTTCTTGTTCTTGGCGTGATCCACAATTCTATCCAATCTTGCTTTAAAACTTTACTTCAATTTTATCCCATAGATTTCTCTTTATCAACTGGAATAAAACAACTTTAAAACTTTCTCTTATCTTTGGCTTTTAACTTGTTGATGAAAACAATATTAAGAACCAATTAACTCCTTCTTTAGCTCTTGCCAGCTAAGTCTTTTTTCATTTCTGCACTCCATTTCTTTTCAGTTTTTAACTCCTTGTTAGCTTTGGTCAACACTTCAGTTCTCCTCAGGTATCTCCCTCGAGGTTGTTTATCTTTCGGGTAATACTATAATTTTGTCCATCGGTAATGCTTGTGATTCTGCTCATCGGTAATGCTTGTCAGGTTTCTTTCTTGGGCATTACTATGACTTTCCTCTTGGGGTTCTTTATCCATCGGTGTGCATTATCTGTCGGTACCTATTGTCACTTTGTGAATACAAAACTTTTATGCATTACTGATAGCATAATCTTTATCTCTCTGTTTCTTTGAAGTCTTTGAAACTCTGTATATATAACCAATCAAATTATATTAAGTTGACATCAATGAAAATACAATCCATTAACTTATTTAATGTCTTTCATTATCTTTCTGCATTTCAGTGATCATCAACTTAACATCTTCAAACATTGAATCAGTTATGGTTTGTCAATCTATCCCTTTGGCATTGATGGAAACACAATATATTATCACACTATATTACTACTAATACAATATGAAATATAATAGTTGAAGTTCATCAAAGTACCAAATTTATTGTTCTATAACCAATACAAATGTCTGGCTCTCGGTAAGCTCATATAGCTTAGATTTGTTTCTTTTAGAGTACTTTCTTTAATCTTCAATCCCTATACTAGATAGATGTATCAACTTCTGATTGTGTCTCTATGCTCTCCCTTTGACTGTTCCTCTCCTTGATCATCTCTTTTTCTTTTGACAACAATCTCTTCCTTTGTATGTATTCTCTCCCTCATGATGGATATCAATTGTAACTCTCTCCCATCTAGATATTCTCTCCCTTTGAATATTTTCTCCCTTCAAATCTATCTCCCTTTGGATAGGATGAATATTTCATATGTAATCTCTCCCTTTGGATATTCTCTCTCCCTTTGACAACAATGCCAAAGTTATTCCTCTTTTCTCTTTATTTAATATATTCCTTGAATTTCCCTTCCATCAACAACATAGCTTTGTATTAGCCAATAAGGTTTTCGATGCAGATAAGTACCTTACTGTGTATAGATGTATCTTTTGTAGTCCATTCTTTACTTGCATCAACATGAATTATCTTCTGATTTGTGTATAGGCTGATGCAATCTCCTAGTCAGCTTACTAATCGTAGACAAGGGTTGGACCCCTAGTCTCTGTCTCAGGTACTCAAATTTATATTTCGGTAATTTCTTGGTAAATATGTCAGCTAATTGTTCCTTGGATTGACCATATTCAAGTATCACTTCTTTTTCCTGCATGTGTTCTCTTAAGTAATGATACTTGATAGAAATATGCTTAGTCTTAGCATGCATAACTAGATTCTTTGAAATGTTAATTGCACTGGTATTATCACAATACATAATCACTGGTTCAAGAATTGTTATATTCATATCTTCCAGTAATTGTTTAATCCATGCAATATTAGAGCAGTTTGGAGTAGTAGCTCTACATATTCTACTTCTGCAGTAGATTGTGAGATGCATCCTTGCTTCTTGTTGATCCATGTGACAAGTATGTCACCCATGAAGAATGCTCCTCTAGTTGTGCTCTTTTTGTCATCTAAATTTCCAGCCCAATCAACATTTGTATAGACTTAAAGCTCAAATTTTCCCTTTTCGTTGTACCATAAGCCATAGACTTCGATGTTCTTTAGATATCTCAAAATTCTCTTGAAAATAGTCATGTGTGATTCTTTGGGATTAGCAGATAATCTTTCAACTATTCTAACTGCATGTGCTATGTCTGATCTGGTATGAACAACATACATTAGTTTTCCAATCATTGATCTATATAGATTCTGATTTACCTCATTTGACTTATCTTCCTTTGTCAGCTTACATCCAGTTGCCATAGGTGTTCCAACTGGCTTGGAATCTTCCATCTTGAATATCTTCAACATTTCCTTGATGTATTTGGATTTAGTGATATATATGCCTACATCTTGTTGAAGAATCTATAGACCAAGAAAGAACTTGATCTCCCCAAACATAGACATTTCAAACTCTTTTCTCATTTAATTTGCAAAGGATTTACATAACATATCATTACCCCCAAATATGATATCATCAACAAATATTTCAGCAATAAGAATTTTATCATCAGTATCTTCTTTTAAATCTAGATTGCTATTTTCACTTGTTCTTACAAATCCAATGCTTATGAGATAGGAGTGAAGTCTTTCATACCAAGCTCTAGGTGCTTGTTTCAATCCATACAAGGCTTTAGGTACAGTCTACATACTATGTTTCTCTTGTCTGGATCAATAAACCCTTCTAGTTGTTCAATGTATACCGCTTCTTCTAGTATTCAATTTAGGAATGCAGATTTGACATCCATCTAGAATACCTTGAATCCTTTGAATGAAAAATAAGCAAGTAGTATTATAATTCCTTCTAGTATGAGAATGGGTGCAAAGGTTTCTCCATAATCAGTACCTTCTTCTTGTGCATACCCCTTGCATACTAATCTTGCTTTATTCCTTGTGACTTCTCCATTCTCATTCAACTTGTTTCTGAATATCCATTTGGTACTGATGATATTCTTGTCATCTGGTCTTGGTACCAATGTCCATGTCTTTTTATTCTAAATCTACTCTATTTCTTCATTCATAGAACTGACCCATTTTTCATTTCAAGTGCAGTATAAACAGATTTAGGCTCAAAATTAGAAATTAAACATCTAGTGTTTAGTGACTTACTTCTTGTTCTCATTATAGCCTTCTTGTCTCCTATGATCTGATTTTGAGGATGATGTCTTCTGACATACTTGGCAAGTTTCGGTTCAGCTCTGTGTTCATCATTCTGATCATCATCTTGACCTTAATTTTGATCTCCATCGCTCGGAACATCATCTTGATTATTTTTCTAATTTTTGGTAATTGCATCCTGATGCTCGGGTGCCATGTTCTGTTGCTCGAGAGTGATACATTGCTTCCTAGGTAGAGTGTCAGGTTATTCACTGTAAACAAACTTGTTGTATTATTCTAGTTCTTTTCTTCTTTCCTCATCATTTTTATCTACATATTCATCTATTCTAACATTTGCACTTTCAATGATCTTGTTAGAGGACTTGTTAAGACATTTATAAGCCTTTCTCTTGGTGGAATACCCTAGAAAGATACCTTCTTCACCTTTGGATTCAAGCTTTCCATTTCTTTCATCTTTCAAAATATAACATTGACTACCAAAATTTTTGAAGTAACTTACATTGGGTGTGTAACCATACCATAGCTCATAGGGTGTCTTCTTGGTATCTTTCTTCAATTGTACTCTATTCAATGTGTAGACAGTAGTACTGATAGCTTCCCTCCAGAATGTTTAAGTGATTCTTTTCTCAATCATCAGCTTTCTTGTAAAATCAACAATGGATCTATTTCTCCTTTTAGCAATTCCATTTTTCTATGGTGCTCTTGGTGTAGAAACCTGTCTTTTAATTCCATGCTCATTACAGAATTTAGTGAATTCATCTGAAAAAAATTGCCCTCCTCTATCTGATCTTAAGCATTTTAGTTCCTTACCACTTTGTTTTTCTACCATAGCTTTATACCATTTAAACATCTTGAATGCTTTTGATTTTTTCTTTTAAGAACATAACTGTCATGATTCTAGAATAACCATCTACAAAGAGAATGAAATACCTATCACCATAGTAACTCTTTGTCCTAATAGGTCCACATAGATTAGTATGGACTAATTCTAGAATTGCATTAGATGTATGGGCTTTTCTCTTGAAACTAGACTTTGTCATCTTACCTTTTTGATAGTTCTTACAGATGATATGCTCGGGCTTTGACATGCTCAGTAAGCCTCTTACTTTCCTTTTATTTCTTATCTTTATAATTTTGTCAAAATTCACATGAAATAGTATTTTATGCCACAACCATATGTCTTCATTTCTATCCATTAAACAAGTGGTGTTAATGTCATCAAGATAGAAAAGGTTAGCTTTTGTCTGCTCACTAGTTCCAATGAACCTTCCTGATTCATTAAATATCTTTGCCTTCTTATTCTCAAATGCTACTCAGTGACCTGTGTTATTCAACTGTGAAACAATTAATAGATTATAATTAATTCCTTTTACCCAATATGCATTTTCACATTTGATCAGGTTATTCAACATTATGGTTCCTTTACCTTCGACTAGACAAGGTGTGTCATTACCCATTCTTACTGATCCACCATTATAATACTCAAAAGTTTCAAACTTTTGTTTATCACCTGTCATGTGGTGAGTGAAGCCACTATATATAATCTAGACATCATTCTTACTAACCTTAGATATGACTTTTGTCTCTACATACCTTTCTTCTTCATCTAAATCATCCTTCATGGCTACAAATACCATCTCAATGTCCTCATCAGATTTGGTGTCAGTATCTCCATCTTTGTTCTCAGCCAGGTAACAATATTTCTTCCCTTTGTCCTTGTAGTCTCGGGTATCTCTTCTATCATATTTTTAGTTGCTTCGGTAATCTCTGTCATCACCTCTATCAAACTTCTTTTCATATGATCTGTCATTACTTTTATCATCTTTTCTTCTGTTAGGACATCTTGTAGCAAAGTGTCTGATCTCTTTACAATTAAAACATACAAGTGGTAATTTACCTTTGTATCTACCTTTTTCTCTCTGCAATCTTCTTTCCATTAATGCTTCAATCTCATAAAGTCCTTGGTCATCACTATCACTTTCACTATCATTCCTCATAGTGTGTTTATGACTTGACTTACTTGTTTTCAAAGAAGATTTGAATGCAGACTCTATAGATGGTAAGACACTGTTATCAAAGTTATTCATCTCAAATGAAATCAGTCTACCAATTAGACTATCTAGAATAACATTATTATTTGCAACTACTCTTTCTTTTATAGCAGATACTCTAATAGTATATACAGGAAGTAAGGTTCTTAGGATTTTACTTACCACTGTCTCTTCTTCAAGTACACCTCCAACTCCTCAGATAGCATTGAATACCTCTTTTATTTTGCAGCTATACGAGTGATATTTTCTCCTTCTTTCATCCTTAGGTCATCAAACCCCCCTCTTAGGCTTTCTAACTTAGCTCTTAGTACATTAGCACCCCCTCCATGTACTAGATTCAATTTGTCCCAGATTCAATTTGTCCCACATTTTCTTTGCAGAGGTGTAGGTTTTGACATCTTCAAACTCAACATCAGAGAGTCAGGGAGCAAGCTTTATCATCAAGCAATTATGCTCATGCTTTTCTCTCAATTGATCAAGTGTGTGAGGTCCTTTAGGAAACACATATATTCAGTATCTAGGTGTTGGGTAACATCATTACCAATAACTGATAGGTGGAGTCTTATTGTGCTTTTCCATGATGCAAAGTTGTCTTTGTTCAACTTGGGCACATCTCATTTGTTCATCTTGTGATCTTTTGCTTGAGCTGTTAAACCCCTTTCTAAGAACACAAGCTCTGATACCAATTGTTAGAATAACTCAGAGGGGGGGGGGGGGGGGAATCAGTGGCCTCAANGGGGGGTGAATCAGTGGCCTCAAAAATATTCCAATAAATCAACCACAAAACTTTATATCTTAAATATAAACCTAAAGTTATCTTTAGTCCCACAAGATATATGCCTTGAAATAATCTTAACAAATAACTAATGCTCGGAGTTCACTATTAAACCTTATTCTTATTGTTTACCGATTAACAGTCTTTCATTTACCAAAATATAGTTAATTACTTAGTGTATAATGATCAATCCAGATTTAGTTATGTGTAATGTAAAACACTAAAGTAATGACTCATAAACACAATTGACACATGGATTTTCAACGTCAAAACCCTGTTAAGGGAAAAACCACTTGGGACTGGTAACCCAAAATTTTCACTCTTCTAAAGTGAGCTTCATGAAGAGCCAACCCTGTTAAAGGTTACAAACACACTGTTAGGTGTGACCTTGTTAGAGGATTTAAATAGAATAGTTTGTCACTTGATATTTGACATCTCTATGCTACCTTTTATGACCAAACCCTGTGTAGTTTGTCAATTGGTATTTGGCATGTCTATGCTATCTTCATGACCAAACTTTTTGATACTCCTTGGGATCTATCTCAATATATAAAGGATTGTTAAGTCCTTCTCGGTTAAGATACTTTCTGATCCAATGGTTAAATTGAAACAATAAATGATATGTTCACACATACAACTATAGACTTGTAGATTTTTAGATCTATTGTAAGCTCATAGTACCTTTCTGATCAATGTCTCATTTTAATACATTTTCTCCACTTCTTTCTTCTCAGTGATGTTGTGCTTCTCTATTGCTCGGTGTCTACAGAATTATCTCTATTCTTCAGCTTGATTGATCAGGACTGTATGAAGTTATTTTTCATCAATTTCTCTTCAGCATCCTCTTATAGACATGATTTCACCATTTCTCAGTTCTTGACTTTCTTGTTCTTGGCATGATCCACAATTCTAGCCAATCTTTCTTTAAAACTTTACTTCAGTTTTATCCCGTAGATTTCTCTTTGACAACTAGAATAAAACATCTTTAAAACTTTCTCTTATCTTTGGCTTTTAACTTGTCGATGAAAACAATATTAACAACCAGCTAACTTCTTCTTTGGCTCTTTCTAGCTAAGTCTTTTTTCATTTCTAAACTTTAGTTATTTTTGGTGTTTAAATCCTTGTTAGCTTTGGTCAACACTTCAGTTCTCCTCGGGTATCTCTGTCGGGGTTGTCTGTCCATCGGGTAACACTGAAATTTTGTCTGTTAGTAATGCTTGTGATTCTACTTGTTGGTAATGCTTTTTAGGTTTATTTCTCAGGAATTACTGTGACTTTCCTCTCAGGGTTCTCTATCTGTCGGTGTGCACTGTCCGTTAGTGTTTGTTGTCACTTTGTGAATACTAAACTTTTATGCATTAGTGATAGCATAATCTTTATCTTTCTAGTTCTTTGAAGTCTTTGAAACTTTGTATATAACCAATCAGATTATATCAAGTTGAAATCAATGACATTACAATCCATTAACTAATTTAGTGTCTTGCATTATCTTTCTGCATTTTGGTGATCATCAACTTAACATCTTCAAACATTCAATCAGTTATGGTTCATCAGGTTTTCAGAAACAAGATGAATGAAAAAGGTGAAGTTTCCAAAAACAAAGCAAGATTAGTATGTAAAGGATATGCTCAAGAAGGGGTATTGATTATGGAGAAAAATTTTCTCCTGTTGCAAGACTTGAAGGAGTCAGAACTCTTCTGGCATAAGCTGCACATAAAGGATTCAAGGTATATCAAATGGATGTAAAATTTTCATTCTTGAATGGAATTCTAGAAGAAGTATATATAGAGAAACTTGAAGGTTTTGTAGATCCTAACAAAAGGAATATGGTTTGCAAATTGTATAAAGCCTTGTATGGACTGAAACAAGCTCCTAGCGCCTAGTATGAACTATTACATGGTTACTTGATAAGTATTGTATTTTAGAGAACTAATGATAGTAGCTTGTACATCAAAGAAGGACCTCAGAACAAGATACTATTAGCAGAGATATTTGTTGATTATATACTATTTACTGGACATGATGATTTATGCAAAGCATTTTCTGAAGCTATGAGTAAGGAATTTGAGATGTCTATCCTTTGAAGAAATCAAATTCTTTGTTGGTTTACAAGTTTATCAGATGAAGGATGGTATCTATATTACTCACTCTAAATACATCAAAGAGATACTGAAGAAATTTGGAATGGAAGATTCCAGACCAGTTGGGACACCTATGCCTATTGGACATAAGTTGTCTAAGAATGATGATTCAAAGGAGGTAAATCAGACTACCTACAGATCCATGATTGGTAAACTTCAATATGTTGTTCAACCTAGACCTGATATTGCATTAGTAGTTGGTATTTTTGCAAGGTTTTTCAGTGAATCCTAGAGAGAATCGTTTGATGGATATCAAAAGAATTTTGTGATATCTTAAGGGTACTGAAGATTATGGATTATGTTATAAGAAAGGAGGAAACTTTGATTTAAAGACTTTTATTGATGTTGATTGGGCAGGAAGTGTTGATAACAAGAAGAGCACCAGTGGTGGAGCATTATTTCTTGGTAAGAGTTTAGTCTCTTGGACAAGCAAGAAAAAGAACTGCATTTCTTATTCTACAACAGAGGTAGAATATGTTGCTACAACAGTGAATTGTTCAAATATCATATGGTTCAAACATTTTTTGTCAGGTATGAAGGAGGAAATCAAAGAACCAGTTATTATCTACCGTGACAACACTAGTGCTATTAACATTTCAAAGAACCATGGGTAGAAGCACAATAATCTGTCACCCTTTTACAAAGGAAAAGGATGACAAAATCAAAGTTGTTCAGCTTCAATAGTATAAAAGTGACATTTACGTTTGGAATTTGAAGATGATGTAAAATAATAAAATGTTTTAAAATGGATGAAGT
>MU228561.1:856792-893946 GCA_018584345.1 Thuja plicata | reverse complement strand
ACTCATTCTTTAAAATTTTTTATTTAATTAATTTTCATAATAAAAGAGAGAACATGCATTTATCCTCATTTTATATTTACATGCAATAATATTAAATTACTTAAATAATAAAGCATGCAATTTGATGTAAACAAGAGAGATATTCTAAATTTAATAATAACTCTTTATTTTCTTAAGAGGATTTTCTATACATGCAAATTGATAAAAACAAGAAAGATCTCTAATTTAATATTAATTTCTTTATATTTTTTTTTTCAAAAAGAGTTTTCTTTCTTTTAAGCATGCAAATTGATAATAACAAGAGACATTCTAAATCTAATATTTTAATTTATTTTCAAGAAGAGTTTCTTTCTCAAGCATGCAATTTTAATTCAATTATTTTGTTTTCATGCAAATTTGGACCCGGTTTTGGCAAGAACATGACAAATGGTAATTTTTTACATTCAAGGTATGACATTAACATATCCAAGGGTTTAAACCCTTTCTTCGATAATAATCATCAATTTTCCCTCAAAAGGACTTTCCCCAAATTGAAACCCTAAAGATAATTTTGAACAAATTTATTTCCACATGAAAACCCTAATGCCCATTTTGCATCTAACACCCAAAAATAAAATCTTTAGCCTAGAAACACCTATCTAACATGTAAATTTAAAGCAAAACACAGAATTGAACCAAGAACATATTTCTTCAATTTTAATCCATAAACCACACAATAATCAAACAAGGAAGATCACACAAAGGATCTTAGCTTTTCGGATGCATGGAAGACAGGGATCCGAAAGCTAGAATTGACATGAACAAGATCCTACCTCAATAATCGATGAGAGGAATAAAATCTACAATTTTAAGCAACGAAAAATTTCAAAAATGCTCCAAAATGCTCTCAAGCTTTCACAAATCCTTCATCACCTAATTTTCCTTTCTCCTCTGATTGAACCCCCTCCAAAATGGCTTTCAATCCAAGGATATAGAAAACCAAGCAATTAGGTTTTCAAAAAGTGAAAACCCTAATGAAAAAATAAAATTATCTAATTATTAATTAAAATAATTCTTTTATTTTCAATTTTCACTTAAAGCACATGCATAACTCAACTTTATAATATCAAAGCAAAGTGTTAAATTGAAAATACATGAGAATAATTTCAATTAAATAAATTAATTAATCATGCAACTAAAGAAATACTCAACAAATCAACTTTGCACAACTAATTACAGTTAATTGAATTTAATATTTATTAAATCTCAATTATTTAAATCAAGACTGAATAATTAAATCAACTAATTAAATATAGACATTTAATTAATATTTAATTATTAAATAGCCATATATTTCATATATCCATATTTTAACCTTAATAAAGGTGCAATAATTAACATTAATATTTTTCTTAAATATTAATTAAATAATTCAAGCTAAAAGCATCATTAAATCACCTAAAACCCATCCAAACAGATAAACAACTCAAATAGATAATCAACTGAAACATACACCCAAACACACACAAACAGGCTCACGAATCCACGTCACTGGACGGATTCAAACACTAGGGTAGTCAATCAGATTCTTGCCCAGTTTTAGGACAAAGTAAAGGCTTAGGGTATGGATTTAGACTTGAATATTATCTCCCCTCTCTTACCATTGAGATTAATGCAATAGGGCACACTCACTTCTGCCAATTCAGGGAAGACGTAGCCCGGTACCTGCAAACCTGTCATCACAAAGATGAACATACATGCATATATATCATATGACAAACAATGGTTGAGACCAGGTTATCGTGTGGATCTCGCCGAAGAAAGTAACTATGACTCTGTCCCGTACCATACCAAACACAACAGACATAAATGCAAAGCATACAAATGATCTATGTGCATATAAATATCAGGTCAGTATTGTCAGAAAAATATAATCAAAATGACGTCCTAACATAGTCATAACCACTATGAAATAATCATACATCATATGCAAATAGGTTATATAATAAAACTAATCATGGATCAATAGCATAATAAAAATTAAAGCATGATTATCCTGAAAATCACTTGAAAAGCCAACACATACATACTATGGTCTAAAAGATATCAGAAACTGACATAGACAGACAAACAAAGGGGGTAGGTATTACACTGCACCTTTTAATTTTGAGTGAATGCTAGCCGTGGATCTGTTTAACATCCACCATAGATCCTTCCTCCTACATCACTCAGACTTTCAGTGGGGCATGACACATGGCGGCATGTCATGATGTCTTAATGAATAGATAACGTGCATCTTGTCTTTAAGGAATTACGCCAACTGTAGATCCATTTGGATCCTACTTGATATTTAACCATTGATGAACCCATGACTTGGATATAAAACCTAATCATCTTTATTTCCCAGTTAAGTCATCACCATCAATTTCACCAATGTGCTAAAAGATCAAAACCTTAGTTGCTCGCACTTTAACCAGCCATAGAGATGAAGTGTATCCTTATCATCCTATTTGACCAATCAATTTCCAACAGATGGATCCTTGTCACCTTTTTGTCATACTTCTATGAGCCTGGGACATGTGTCACAATCTTGTGATTCCTTGAAGACTAAAAACCGTGCATCTAGGCTTTAAGGCATCATGCCAACCGTAGATTCTGTCTGACTATTAACCATTGAAATATCTATCATGCAAACCAACATGTATCCATGTCAACTTTCCCAACAAACCAAATGATGCCACCTATATCCTCATCATCTTATCCTTATACATCGACAGGCCTAAGACGCGTGTCACTTAGGCGTGATGCCTTAATAGATAGATAGCGTGCATCTTATGTTTAAGGAAACATGTTGACCGTCAGATGGATATTTACTTCCTCGATGTTTAAGTAACTTTTACCTTAGTCAAGTGAGATCTAAATAGATAGCTGTCAAAATCACGTAATGCCTTAATGAGTAAAGGTCATTCATCTCTCGATTAAGAAAATACGCCAACCGTCGATCTACATGTTGAAGAAAATTATTCAATTGTGTATTGTCATTGATGTATACACAAATGAATTAATGATACAAAAATTTCTAATCCTAACCGAGCACAGTCAGTGTATACCGAGTTCACTCAGGCAATACAGTAAAGTCAAGAATTGAAGGATTTCAGTGTTAACCGAGTTATGCATTTAGTGTCAGTTGACTAACAACAATTTACACTTTATGTTTAAATGGTTAATTGCAGCTGACAGAATTGAGTTTTATTATTTATTTGGAAGGTTATTCAAGCTGACTTGACAAGGGTTATCATATATGTACAAGGTCAGGTTTGGATTGAATTTGTGAGAGTTTGATATGAAGAGTGAAGGCAAAATAAGAGGGAATTCTGATTAAGGACAAAATATCTAGACTGAGCAGCATAAGAATATTTGATTAGTAAGGATCCAATTAAAACCAAAATAGAGATTTTAATCTACAAAGACAATTTCTTCTTCAACCAGGTCAATTCATTTTTACTCTCTAACAAATTGTAGCAGTGATCCAAATCTCTTCATAGAGTAGACTTAACAGTCTTTCATAAATCCTCTCACAAGGTGGCATTTCTACATTGAAGTGTTTGAAGACCTCTAACAAGGCCACTCCTTATAGGGTGATTAAATCCTCTAATAGGGTCACACCTTAGAGTGTGTTTTTGTAACCTTTAATAGGGTTGGCTCCTAACATGGCTCACTTTAAAGGAGTGAAAAATAGTAACTACTTGCAATTGGTGGTTTTCCCAAATTGGGTTTCCATGGTAAATCTTGATGTCATATGTGTACATGTTATTTTATCTATGCTTTATGTTTCTACACTTAAATCACTAAAGGATAATTAGATTTAATATTTTAAGATTTCTTTGTTAATCGAGTAACAATAAAATATATTTGTTAACCGAGTAACACTGATAAGTTTGTTTAAAGACATCAAAGGGACTTGGATTTGTTTTTGTGGTAACTGATGCACTCCCCCTCTCAGAGAAACATGCTAAAGAAAAAAAAAAAAAAGGGATGAGGATTAAGATGGAAATGATCCTTAAAGCTTAAAATGACTTGAAGAAAGAAAACATTGAAAAAGATAGAATAATTTATCAGTTGAGAGGACAAACATCTCGTCAAAGGATGATTTCTCAGGAGCCTTCCCAACCATCATCTGCTAGTCCCATTATTGAATTTCATCCTTCCCTTATGCCATATAGTTTTATTTTAGAGGTAGAGCTCAATTATGAAAAGGATAAGTTGGTAGGAGAGAGGAAGAGATTGGAAGAAGTAAGAAGAAATTGGGAAGAAGAAAGCTCAAAATTTCATAGTGCACAATCTTTGTTGCAACAAAGGTATGAGGACAAGGTGAGAGGTACAATAATACACTTTTCTGATAGCATAGAGCCTGCTTCTATTTATCTATGTGGGATAAGTATTATGGCCATTTTAGATTCTTTTAAAGAAGACAAGGCTAGGTTGGAGCATATTGTGCAAGAGTGGAAAGGAAAGAAGAATGACCTAAAATTATTCTATTCCTTATCCAAAAAGGAAGAAAGTGTTGATGTTATGATAAAGAGCACTTACAAACTCCTCAAAGACTTGTTAGATGTGGACATAAAGAGAAACATCATTCAGAAAAAGGACGAGACATTAAGGAAAGAGTACTCAAAAACCCATTTTGAGATATTCCATATCCTTTTCAGAAAAGGTGGTAAATTAAAAGTGAAGCCAGATGGATGAGGGAGATGGGTGAGGAATTGTCAATAAGAACCAATAGTATTATCAACTTGGAAAGCACACTTTTGTTTGTTGAAATTATGGAAATAATAAAAAATGCCAGATCATTTTTTGGGTTCTGGAAAAAGAAATTTGAACAAATAAAGACAAAATGGGATGAGCTGAGTAACAAGAAAAATGAGGTCATAAATTTCCCTTGGCCCAGTGATGAGGTTTTCACAACTTGGAAAGACAAGTTTAGTACAGGTGATTAAGAAGGAAAAGATATTTCATGTTTTCTTCAACAGATGATAGTTCCCCTAGCATTTTGAAAATGCAGAGTGGGTACAAAGGATCTTTACATCAAAAGACAAAGGAAATAAATTCCATTTGGTGGGCTCAAAACAAGTTTGAAGTAGTTGCAAGGACTGCGTGGTCAGATGACAAAATAATCAGGCGATTCTTGTAACAAATTTGGTTATTACTTCTCTTGCATGTTTGTCTTTTATATGAGTCATATATTTTCTCACTTATCCAAATCATCCGTAGCTTGTTGCAATCCTTCTCTATAAAAGGATTCCCAAGATGATTTGAAAGGGCTGTAAAGTTGAGTTTTGTAAGCACATGTAAATTTTTCAGTCACAGAATATAACAGATGTATTAGAGAAGTGTCATAAGTAGAAATAAAGTTGAAGGTCTGTAGCATATTATTGAAGTGGTACATGTCTGATTGCAATTTATATACAAAGATATGATTCTTTACACTTAATAAAAATATCTGGATTTCAATCTCTCCTTTGGTGTTCATCTCATGAATTTTGAATTTTCTAATTCATTTGCATAGAGTTTATCTATGTATGTCTTGTTATTTCTAAGTTTTGAGCTAGTATTAAAGTAAACAATCACTAGTAGAATTTGGGCAAATAAATGACCAGGTCACTAAAACTTTTAGTCACGTGACTAAAATGATCATGTTCTACCATTTTTTTGCAATTCACAAATATATATAAATGACTAAATAAATGACCAATTTGGTCAGTTATTTAAAATCACAACTAAACTAACTAAATAAGTGACCAATTTGGTCATCAGGTAAAATGACTGAATAAATGACTAAATAAATGTCCAATTTGGTCATCAGGTAAAATGACCAAATAAATGACTAACTAAATGACCAAATAAATGACTAAATGGAGGATAGCTAATATAGTTAACAAGATTTTTCTAAATTAAATTAAGTAAGCCCATTGGTTTGAAGATTATATCATGTTATAGTGGTCCAATTAATTAAATATGTAGGGTATCTAAATCAGTGATTTGTTTGAAGAGTATAACTAATTTAGGAAGTTTGGGATTTTTAAACCCAAAATAATGTTAGGAGGGCTAGTAGACCTAGAGTTATTGTTTGAAGGAAGAAGTAAAGGTAATATTTTGATCATGATTCAATTGTGCATTGTTTCAGTCAAACTCATTAACCTATATTTCATTAGTTGTGGTTCAAAAGAACCAATCTCTCATGATAATGAATGGAACACTTAACACTCATTGCACCTAGGAAGTACCTCTATGAGTATCACCGAGATGCAATGAGTGCTAAGTGTTATTTTATTGATTCTCATGAGAGATTCCTTCTTGTGAACCACTACTCATGAAACATGGGTCAATGAGTTTGACTCAAAAACCACACAATTGAATCATGATAGCAATATCATAATTTAACCTGCTCTAGAAAATATCTCCTACTTAGCATATACAACTATTTATTTATAGACTTAAATTGAAAAATTAAAGATAAATGACCATTTAAAAGTTAAAGAATGTAAATCTAAAATAATTAAATAACATAGTTAAATAATTAATATTTTATAACTTGTAATTGAAAACATAGTTAAAAATATTCATAATTAAAAATATAATTAACAACAGTAAATAATGTAAATGTTAATTTTTTTAATAAAAATTTTAAAGGCCTTAATTCCACATTATTGATAATTTATTAATAATTAAAAATATAATTAAGAACATTTAACAATGTAAATGTTTATTTTTTTAATGAAAATTATAAAGGCCTTAATTCCACATAATAGGTATGATTTTGGAGGGAATTATAGCTAATTGTTTTTTTAGCGTGAAAAGGGTTGGAGGGAACTTTAATCATTTTCCTTTTGGTTAAGCCGACATGCACTTTCTGGAGGAGCTTTTTTTCTAGAAAGCTCATTTTGAAGCCTCCTACGCACTTCATTATGATAGCTCTTATGGCATCCATTCATCCTCCCTAGCTACTCTCTTGATTGTACCAGCTGACATCCACTGCTAATCTCCATGGCTATGCTAATAGAAGATACTAAGGTTTGTTTCAGATTATTTTTTGCCTCACTCTCATTTTGTTTTGTTCTTGTTTGGCTTTTGGATTTCATTTTTGAATCTTCTCCTTATATCGACTCATTATCACTGTGTTTTCATTCTGAAGATCAAGGAACATTAAGGAGCTCATAAGGCCACTCACATTTCAATATTAACTGCCTAAATGAACCTGAGATCATTTAGAGCTATTTCTTTTATTTTAAGGACTTTCATGACTAGAGGTAAGTGAGATCTTGGCCTTGTCCTTTATTGCAAACTATATTTTGTGCTAAAGAAAGATAACATTTTGTGCTAAAGAAAAATAACCTACATACATAACCAATTGGGACAAAAGTTTAAGGGCACAAATTTGATCTAAGTTGGAGCTATTTCTAGGGTATTAAACTATTCAAAGATGATAACATGAGACTGCATTACTACGAATATACAATAATATGGCCAAGGTGGAAGGATCTTAGACTTGCTGATGCCTAAATACAAAATGAGAACTCTAAAACATTGAAGCTTATAGTAAGTGAAAAAAATCCAGATCATCTCGAAATATCTAAAAAAAAATCTCTCTTCCATTATGCTCTATGAATGTCCATACCCTATTCTAAAGCTCCCATTTTAGCACAAATAAGGAGGATAATGGTAAATTTTGTGGAATTTGGCTTTACAACTGCCAATTGCATTTGCTTTAAAGTTTCTAAAGCCTTTTCAACAATTCCATTTCGTGCATACCTTGCAATCATTGCATTCCATGAAATGACATCTCTTTGAGGCATTCTTTCAAATTGTTCACATCCCTTGTCTATGCTTCCACATTTTGCATACATGTCTATGAGAGCATTTACAACTATACTTTTTGATAAATATCCCCCTTCTATTATGATTTTGTGGATGTCCATGCCCTCTTCCAAAGCACCCACTTTGGTACAGGCAGGGAGGATACTAGAAAAGGTTGTGGAGTCTGAATTTACACCTACCAATTGCATTTTCTTGAATGTTTCTAAAGCCTTTTTATCAAAACCAATTTGTTCATATCCTACAATCATTATAGTCATATCAACCAGGGCAGTTGTAACTACCACATTTGACAAAAATTTTCTATCCTTTATATTTTGAGATTAGAGATCAAAGGATTTATGTCTAACAGTTTCCATGCTAGGTATTATTACATGGATGATGCAATACTTTTATAAAAAAAGACTATCTTCTTTTATTATTTTAATCAAAAGGGTGAAATAAAAAAAAATTTGCTTGTAATGTCCCCTTTTTGGGATTTGCCTAAATCTTGCCTACACTTGGATGTGATTGCTAACAATTGGAAATGATTGCTAATATCTACAGTATAGAGATCCCTAATCTAATCTATATAATTATTTCTAAGACTTCTCTATTCCTATATGTTTTTAATTGTATACTTCTTCGCCTGATCGCCTGAACAATTTATTGGATAGTTGGATATTGTCATCTCCTTACAGGGCTTGATGTCCCTTTGGAATGATTGCTTGAGGGTTTGATTGATTAATCTCCTTAGTCGCTGATATATTATGGAATGATCTTCTTTTTAGGAGCACTAATTTCTCATTTTTATTCCTTTTATACCTCTCCTAATTGTCCCTAATAATTTTTCTAGACATTAAATATATCATATGTATGGAATCAATAATGCATCCATTGTACTAGGATTATAAAAAATAATACATATTGTTGTACAGGATATGAATAGTCATAGTAGATTAAGTTGTTCAACTAAGTTTCAGTATTGAGTAGGCATGAATGTTTCATATCACATTATATGCATAGGGTGTTCTATCATACCAGACACGACCGATTCTATACATAGAGATATTAATAAATTGTTGGTTGTATGGAGGCACTGAAGTATTATTCTCTATGGGGGAGGGGTTTATATTTGGTAGGGAATGTATCCATAGGGAGCATAATCTAAGATTTAAAAGTTTAGATTTAACATTTTCCATATAGTGTAGTTATTTTTTACTTGTAGTTCTCAAAAAATTCTATTTGCTTGGAAAAATTAACCAAGAATTTTCTCTATTCTTGTGAATTTTTTAAAACTTTTGCTGTATATAGAGAAAAAGATTCTTGACTTTAATGTTTTAATTGGATAGAAGCAATTGTGTTGGATTCCATAAAATAAAGTGATCCCCTTGAAGGGATTTGAATCTCTTCAACAAAGTATGCTTTCCTTACTGAGATGACATTTGTGTTGGAGAGATTTAGTCAATTTTGCAAGTATTTTCATGTCCAGTGACTTAAAAATAATATGGATAATAATGATGAGAAAAAGAGATGACAAGCTTTCATAAAAATAGAGAGATATTTTCATGAATAGACAATACATATGGATCACTCAACATAGAGTTGACATGCATGTTCCAAGAAAGAAAACATTAAAATAATTTGAAAGTCAATGGAATGAATGTTTCAATGCATAGATACAATGCATGCATGCATAGAAACCTTGACAACAAAGAGGTTGAAATAGCAAGAGAGTGAGTAGTCAATGTATAAGAAAACAGTAAAGTCATTCCATGCTGAAAATGAAAATAGTGGTATCTAATGTTGAACAATAGTGATAGTGATACTTATAATAGTGAGGAGACAAGGCCAGAAGAAAAATAAGAAGATTTGAATGTTGGTGCAGTCAAACATTGATGTCCAAGAGCAGAAATTAGTGTCAATAATATTCATACCATGTAATTTAGTCATATCATTAAAGGCAGGTCTTATGAGGACAACCTGCAATGCATCATAAAGTTTGGGTAAAATCGCTGAAGGGTGCAACAACTTAATATATTTTTAAGCCTTGAAATAGTAAATGAATCATGTGTATTGTAAGATTAGGATAGTGCTTTACACTATCAAGGGCAGTATTAACGAATATGAAATGGAAATAATAATGTAAGGAAGAAAATAATGATTGAAAAAAATAATGATTAATGTTCCTTGTTACATTGATTACCAAGAGCCAAGATAACCGATGTTTTTTACCTATTAAATAGATGTCCCATTAAACAGAACAATTAACCCCTAGTTAATAGTTACATGAATGAGTTTCAAAGATATAAGAGAAGCTCATCATAACAAAGCATAGTGATAAAAGACAAAAGAGCACCAAAAGAGTGAAATCAATGAATCTTGATGCAGAGGTACAAGGTCTATAGAAGACTTACTCAATTGATCTTCTAACAAGGTACCCTATTTGGTATGTCATGACCTACAACTAGGAGCACTTGATTTGGGTTCACAACCACAAACTAATCCATTAGATTGGCATTGACTGAAAAGGAAGCATTGAACTTCATCCCTTGGGTAGTAGGAACATCAATCAATCTATGTAATGGTTTGACACCAACCTTATACCCCCACCCCCACCAAAGATACCATTTCATGTGCATGAAAAACAAAATTCACTATAGGTTTGGACCTTTAACCTTCTTTACAAGAGACAACTACTTTCTGGGAAGCAAAATTATTATACAAAAAGTTTCAAAGGATGGGAATATATCAATTTGACATAGAAGAGTATGTAATGGAGTATAAACCTTTAAATACCCCAGTAATTTGTCTAGCTCGTCAATTTCTTTGGGATCCCATGAGTATTCGCTTTCTAAATAAGCATTCTACTTTTGAACGAAGAGAACTTTTTGCTCTAAAGAACGTGTGAAGAGTATTTATCTTACTTATTCTTCAACAAGAGAGCTAAATGTCAGTATTAAAAAAATGTTAAAGGCTATTATAAAGCGTAAAAAGGTGAGAAAAATAGCCCTAGGAATGCAAATTCAGACTAATGATGATGATTTACCTCTTAACATTAAAATGGAAAAAAAAGAACATTTTGAAAATTTCAAACGCTTTCAAGAAATTGGTATCTGATTGAGACGTGTATTACCCTATTGCAAATCGGTGATAAGTGAATGTTGGTTCCATGAAAAAACACGAGATGATAAATTTAAACAACGTTTGCTCAAGGGAGAAAGGGAAAATATAGATTTATTGTCTAATGAATCCCTTATTTATAAAACTCTATCTGAAAGTTATGAATATTTATCAAATTTATTCTTCTCTAATAGAATGTTATTTAAACAAATGATCAATACATTGTTAAAAACAAAATGGCTTTCTACGAATGCCATTGATTGCTTATTAGCGGAAGGATTGAATAAGAATAAAAAGCCTAGATCTTTAATTAATTTCAATATAAATTGATATTTTATGTAAGAGTAAGCATAGTAATAATGAGTCAAGTCAGTTCTCTTGAACTTGATGAGATATTCTCTACTTTGTTTACTCTTTTTTTTAATTTTAATTTAGGTTATATGTAGTATACTTTATTCTTACACTTTTTTATTCTGAAAAAAAATATTTTATTTGCTTCTTTCTATATATATTATTTGTTCAAATTCGATCGGTCCAGATTTCGCAAAACCGTCAAAACAAACAATAATTATTAAAAAATCAAATTGAATTGATATTATTTCAATTCGATTTAACAATTGCAATTGAATTTCTTATTCAATAGGCATTACAATATGTATGCCTTGAAGAGGACTCGATTCTCCACGCTGTTTAGCATGACATTTTTAGTGTCGCATGTCTACCATTTCACCATCAAGGCATCCAAGAAGCTAATTCTAATTTCATGGAATATTTTACAATATATATAGTTTACAATATATATAGTTAAATAGTGGAAGAGAAAGTGGATCAGATAGAATATTAAAATATTAATATCGATTTATGCCGCCCTATAGATATCATTTATATAAATATATTTTTATTATTATATAATTTACATTAATCGATCTAATAGACGTAAGAAACATTTTTTCTTTTTCAATTCAATAGAACCCAATTACCCAATTCAGAATATCTTAAAAATATAATTTTATATGTAGTCCTATTGTATCATATACAACTATAGTTTAATTCTATTTATTAAACTATTAATAAAGGTGGATATAGGCATTTGTATTTTATTTATAAATGATAGTAAAGGAGAAATATTTATGTATGAAGTTCAATGTCTAGATTTATTACTTACAGAGAAAAGTGTTAATCTATTTGAAAAAAATCAATATATTTTAAATGTCAATTCAGGATCGAATAAAACAAAGATCAAAAATTGGATTGAACTTTTCTTTAATGTTAAAGTAATAGGAGTTAATAGTTATCGACCTCCGCAAAAGAAAGAAAAAAGAGGAAATAGAAAACAAATAATAAAACATAGAATGCATTATAAACGTATGATTATTACACTAAAACCAAGTTATTCTATTCCACTTTGTCCTTCAAAATGAAACTTATTTAATTGTCAAATATGAACACCGGTACGTACAGGACTTTTATTCCGGGCACACGTGATAAATCTCTATCAAGTTTTGATGAAAAAGTCCAATCTCATTCACAAAATAAATTAACTTCTAGCTGGCATCATTGTGGTAAAGGTCGTAATAACAGTGGAATTATTACCATATGTCATAGATGAGGAGGTCACAAGAGTTTGTATCATCAAATTGATCTTCGACGGAGTGAAAAAAAACATATTGGGAAAAATTGTAACAATAGAGAGTGACCCTAATAGAAGTGCATATATCTATCTTGTGCACTATAGAAATGGTAAAAAGACATATATTTTGCATCCAAGAGAGATTATGATTGGAGATACTATTCTTTCCAGTCCAAGGGCTCCCATATCAATTGGAAATGCCCTACCTTTGAGTGTGGTTTGAATTATTAATTTACGTAATCGAAAATAACCGATTGGGTTTATAGCAAAACCTTAAAATCTATCACTGATCCAACTAGAATACTTTGATGGGATCAATCCCAAAGGGAACTGAGGATAAAGAGCAGCGGGTGATTGAGTTCAATAGTTTTTGGAATTAATTATTGACTCCAGAGATATGATAATATGGAGAAGACTTAATTGTTTGAAGTAGAAACAACTAAGGTAAAGGAACCCTTGTTATGAAGAGAAAGACAAGTAACTCACATTTCATTTGATGGTCAAAGGCAGATTTGAAGCTGAATAGTGAATTTTTTTTTTTTCTAAAAAAGAAAATTTATATTTCAAATGCCTCCTATGTTATCCGGAAGATGCGAAAGCATTAATGTAACTTGATAAAGTCATTCATTGTGAATGCTACATGAAAAAAGAACATAAGCCAGATGATGGAATAAGAAAACCTAGGATGTATAGAATAAGGACATAAGGAATTGAAAGTATGCCCTTCATCTTAAATCTATATATAAAATATATTAATAATAATATTTATTCACATCCAAAAAGTTGTATGCCTTGAGAGAGGCTTGTACAGTTTGGGAAGGGATTTTGACAAGACAAATTAAAGGTCTACTTCAACCAATATACCTTTAGGAACGACTATACATAATGTCAAAGTACAAGTCGCAAAAGGTGGACAATTAGCAAAAGCAGCAGGTGCTATGGCAAAATTGATCACAAAAGAAGGCCGATTGACCACATTAAGATTACCATCTTGGGAGGTTCATTCAATATGTGAGAATTGCTTCGCAACAATTGGACAAGTAGGCAATGTTAAATGGAAAAATAGAACTTTAAGTAAAGCTAGGTCAAAATGTTGGCTGGGTAAACATCTTGAAGCAAGAGGAATAGTTATGAATGTTGTGGATCATCCTCATGGGGGTGGTGAAGGAAGAGCTCCAATCAGCAAAAAAAAAACCCTAACCCCTTGGGGCTATAGCACACTTGGAAGAAAGAGTTGGAAGATAAATAAATATAGCGATGTTTCAATCCTTCGTCAACGTAAGTAGGAATAGTTGTAAATCCATTTTGATTTTCTATCAATAAAAAGAAAGGTAATTAACCATGGCACATTCACTAAGAAAAAATACTTTTGTATCTAATGATTTGTTAAGTAAAATAGAAAAGCTAAACATGAATAAAGAGAAGAAGATAATAGTAACCCGGTCCTTGAGATATACCATTGTACCCGAAATGATTGGTTATACCATTGCTGTTCATAATGGAAAGTTACATTTACCCATATTTATAAAAAATAGTATGATAAACCACAAATTAGGAGAATTTGCACCTACTTCCATTTTCCAGGGACATGCAAAAAAGTATAAAAAATTGAAAAATGATAAAAATTAAAATAATAGAAAAGAAAAAAAAGAAAAAAAAGAGAGAGAAATGATAAAAAAGTATCGTTGTAAATAGTATACATTAATTTAATTCATTATGGAGGATGAAGATGAAATCTATATTTCAAAATAGGGATTTAAATTCAAATATAAGAATACGAGCTGTAGCTAAACATGTACGTATGTCTTCTACTAAAGTACGTAGAGTAGCCCATCTACTTCATAATTCTACCTATATATAGGCACTTGCGATACTGACTTTCATGGATTATAGAGCATGTGAGCCCATATACAAAGTACTTGTTTCTACAGCCAAAAATGCATACTCATTTATGGGTATACATAAGTGCTATTTAGCTGTCCTTTCCACTGAAGTGAATGAAGGTCCTATTTAGAAAAGATTTCAACCTAGAGCTCAGGGTCATGGTTATCCAATATAGAAATCCACTTGTCATATAAGTATTACATTGTTTTACGATACATCATTGGATTTCTGTAATTCAGCTCACGATTATGTTACAGAAAGATACATTACTGATTTATAACTCAATTATGGTCAGGTCAAAAAATAGAAGAAAAATATCTAAATAGATGGAAGCATAATCCATTTATGCCGCAAATATACTACTACTTGCAAAAAAGTATTAAAAAAAAAAATGTATTAGACTTGGTTTTACTCAAAACCGTTGTTCCCTTTGGTTTGAAGAAAGGGATTATTCCGAAGATCTATGAGAAGATGAGAGAATATATAATTGCATTGAAAATTATGTACAACATATCAAAAGTTTCTCCAATTCTAGTTATGGAGGAATTACATGTATAGAGATTCTGAAACAAACCGAATTGATTTTGGTAAATATGTATATTGCATTTGTCGATTTGTTTATTGAAAAAAATGGCCAAGAGAAATATACGAAGAAAAAGAAGAATTTGAAGGATTAAGAAAGGAAGTACAAAATATGCTTGTACAAAGTATGCTTAATTTTGTAAATAGAAAATTTTTCATTTCTATAGAAAAAGTGGATAAACCTTATAGAGAACACAAAATTCTTACAGAATATATTGCTCTACAACTAAAGGAGAGAGTTGAAATAAGAAAAATAATGAAAAAAGCTATTCAACTGGCTGAAAAGGCAGATGTAGAAGGTGTGAAAATAAAAATTAAATGGCATCTTAACAGAATTGAGAGAGCCCAAAAAGAATCGGCTATGAAAGGTAGAGTGCCCCTACAGACCCTTCAAGCTAAAATTGATTATTGTTATTATGCGGTTCAAACTGTCTATGGAGTATTGGGGATCAAAATTTGGATCTTTGTTTAAGATGAGAAATATCTTTCTATAATCTAACCAATCATAAATCTTAAATTCTATAAGATCAAATCAAAATAATGAAACATCTTGGAGCAGTGCTATGCTTAGTGTGTGACTCGTTGAGATCAAGCTTTTGCTTATTTTCTAAAATGATAGAGAACTCCAAATAAGAACAAATTGGTCTCTAGTATATTTATTTGTTTTATCATTAATTAATAAGATCCAATAAGCTAGTTATTTCACTATAAAATATAGATAGTTCTATCAAATGAACGAAAGACTTTTTTCCACAAAGAGACAAACCTATATCTCTCGTAAAGAGAAAAAGAGTCTTTGGTAATACAAGAAAAGAAAAAGGAAGGAGAAAAAGAGAAAATTAAATCTTCTTCCTTATAGTATTGTATGGTTCATAAATCACCCCCAAAGAGAAGTATGATAAAGCATAAGAATTATCCTGATTATTTATATTCATTTTCTAAAAAGAGCTTCAGATAAATGGAAACTAAGAAAATTGATTCTTGTAATTAAATAAATATAAGAGCTCCATTGTAGAGGGTATACCTAAGAAACCATTTGAAAGCTATGGGAACAATGGAACCTGTGACTGCATAAGATCATATAGAAATCTTAATCATTCATTGGATAGGATGGCGAAATAAACCAATAAAGAATACATTTCATTGGAGTCCATAAGTCAACCCCAAATAACTTAGAGTTAATATTCGCCTATAAGATGCTTATTGGGCATATAGAGGTATTTCTATCCTCATATTATTATAAATAATATACGTGTAATGAGTAAATATAGATTTATTCCTAGGACCTCACTATTTATGATCGATCCAAATTTGCCATAGATTCTTCACAAGGAGCTGGATGAGAAGAAACTTTCATATCCGGTTCTGAAATAGAGATAGAATTCAAATAGTATTATATTATACATATACAACCATCGACTAGAACCCAAAAAGAATGAAATTTCATCACCAACATAGGGGAAGAATCAAGGGAATATCTTCTTGGGTTAATCGCATTTTTTTTAGTAGATTTTCTCTTCGGGCATTAGAACCTGTTTGGATCACATCTGGGAAGATAGAAGCAGGATGATGAGCAATTACTCATTATGTCCGTCGCGGCATAAAAATATGGATACGTATATTTCCCAACAAACCTATTAGAACGAGACCTACAAAAATATGTATGGGTTCAGGGAAAGCCAAGGGATCTCCAGAATATTGGGTATCCATCATCAAACCAGGTCAAATACTTTATGAAATAAGTGGAGTATCAGAGACTATAGCTAGAGTATCTTTTCAAGTCATTGCATATAAAATTCCTATACATACTCAATTTATTACTAGTTCACATAAATAATGCCGATCCAAAGAGATATTTCTGGCAGAAAAAGATCATATAATTGATAATATTGGAGGAAAAATGATTTAGTCCCAAACTTACTTGAATGTAGCAGACAACATTGGAGCCCAAAAATTAATGTGTATTCGAGTGCTAGGAGAAGGTAATCGTAACACCGCTAATATTGGTGATATTATCATCACTATAATTAAAGTAGCAACACCTAATATGCCTCTGCAAGAATCATAAGTAGTTAGAGTCGTAGTTATATGCATGTATAAAGAACTTAAACGTATTGATGGAATGATAATACAATCTGATGACAATGCAACATTTGTCATTGATCAGAAAGGAAATCCAAGAGGAACTCGAGTTTTTGGTTCAGCTACTAAGGAGTTGAGAGAATTTAATTTCACCAAAATTATCTCATTAGCTCCTGAAGTACTATAAATACTGATAAATTAAGTAGAAATAATGTCAGGCATATTATTTAAAAAAAGATAAATATGCCTTTATATTTAGCTTGTAAATTCTTAATAATTAGTTCTTCATGGGTAATGATACTATTTCTAATCTAATGAATTATATAAGAAATGCTTACATAGTAAAAAAAAAAATAGTTCGAGTAGCAGCTACTATTATTACCAAGAACATCACAAGGATTCTTCTACGAGAAGGTTTTATAAAGGATGTTAGGAAACATAGAGAAGGTAAAAAATATTTTTTTGTTTTAACTTCAAGATCTAGGGGAAGGACGAAAAAGAGATATATAACCGCTTCAAAGCATATTAGCGAACCTGGTCTAAGAATCTATTCTAATTATCGAGAAATCCCTAAAGTTTTAGGTGGAATGGGGATTGCAATCCTTTCTACTTCGCAAGGAATAATGACTGATCGAGAAGCTCGAAAAAAAAAAAGGAGGGGAATTATTATGTATTTTTTGGTAACTCCAAAACAAAAAGTAAATGCCTAAATTGTATTTTTTCCCCCAATATTGCAATACTGCCAAAAAAAGAAATAATATTAACAAAAGAGATTGTTGATAATAATTGATTGTTCAGTGTCAGAAATCTAGAAAGAATTCAATAGTATTCAATGAATATTTTTAAGTAGTAAGAGCTGATAAAAAGAAGATATTCATAAAAAAAATAAAAAAATTGATGAAACGTCTTTAAAATAAAGAAATTATTCCTTTCTTTTATAAATCTAATGTCATTATAAATCTAATGTCATAGTTAATAACAAAGTTAAGTTAATATATTATAGTTAAAAACTAAGAAAAATGAGTACCAAAAAGAATTTTATCATTATTGATGGCGTAGTTACCATAGCATATCCTAATGCTATGTTCTTAGTCCATCTAGATAATGATATAGATGTTTTACCGGTTATATCGGGTAAAATGAGATGTCGAACAATACGAGTAGTACCGGGAGATAGAGTGAGAGTTAAATTATCTGTTTATGATTTAAGTAGAGGATGTATAATATATAGACATCCTGTCAAACGAAAGGATGATGATGCTACCAATGAGGCCCATTAACAAAAGATTTTAGCATTTAAAAAAAGGACCACAAATATGAAAATTTGTGCTTCTGTTCACAAAGTTTGTGAAAAGTGCCACCTAATTTGTAGATGGAAATGCCTTGTTGTAATTTGTTACAATCCATTGAGAAGACATTAACAAACTCCTTTTGAGGAACTAGAGACATGTTAAAACATAAGGAAATTTTGTTTTGTAACAACGCTCTTATGGTAAGAAAGCTCACAAGATGGCAGGTTGTTATATCATGAGACCAATCAACATAGGACATACAATAAGACAAGAAATGACAATAAATTTTCAAACACTTCTTTGGTTCCAAATAATTAAACACCTCTGTGGTATACTTCCACTAATATTCCAAGGTACATAAAATTAATAAACAAAATCAAAAGATGGTTATAGACATGATTGTTACATACTTATATGGATAGGACAGAGTCTTGATCAACAACTATGGAAAAATCAACATATGCTCTTGGTATTTCCTTTGAGGGAAGGAGGAATTGGATTTTTCCCAACCTTATAACACCATTCACCATTCACCATCCACTCACCATATCCATCAATACCAAAAACTCCATAAAATTGTTGTTTACAATTCACTGTTATTGCTGAAACAGTCTGATCAGTGATAGAGCCTCCTCAAAATCCATGAAAATTTTTTCATATCACACTGTCACTTGGTGAAAATTAAATATACATATTAAGTATGTATCACACCAATTTTTAGCTTTTTCCCATTTTTGGATTTTAAGATATTGAATTTTTGAGCCCACTGTTAACCCTAGGGTGGGGTTTTGACCTGCAGTGACAAAAATGGCAATAAATTTTGAAAATATTAATGAAATAGAATGATACTTATACCATTGAAAACTATATTAAATAAAATTTCCATTCATACCACTCTTGTACCATTATTCATTTGTGTTTGAATGTATAAATCTCTGCAACATGAAAATAACAACAAAAATTCTGAACTATTAACATTTTCTTATTGAAAAAATTTCAAACTTTGATCAAACTTCAACAAAAACCTTGCATTGTGGATTTGAGGGATTTTTAAAAATATTCCCATGTTTATAGCCGATCCACAATAAATATTTTTTTTCAACTATTGGATCATTAGTTTTGGAAATGCAATAAAAGTTGCAAAGTTGATAATGCAACTTTGCAATATTGCAACATTTTGCCAACATTTTTTTTCAACTTTTGCATTAATAAAATAAAACTCAACCTATCGACTAAAAATGACTCCAAAATACATAGGATGACCTTAGACACATAATTACAACCTTCTTGCATCAAGATTCATAGCTTGATTTACTTTGACCTTCAATGGCCTTATAGGCCCATATGACCTTAATAGCACAAAGTGCCTTACAAAGTGAACATAATGGATTTTAATGGGTTCATAGGACCCTATTCAACACCAAAAAACAAAAATGGCCTTAACAATGGCCTTATCACATGTTTTAAAAAATACAAAAATAGTCCATGTCTTGAAATTTCCACCTTTTACTCAACCTGCAATTTTATTGTTTTTTCTGCTCGTGTTTTCATGGCTTCACAATGCAACAATATTTGACTCTAATTTGTTGTCTTATTATATGATAAGATATATTACATGAGGTTTCATGTAAAACCTATATGACACTGAAACCACTTACCATTTGATGGTTTTTGTCATGTTGAAAACTGCTTTGTCATACTGGAAATTGCACATCTAAATCTTACAACTATATGAAATCTATCAAATTTGTAGCCATCGTATCAAATCTGACAACTATATGGAATAATATCAAATTTGTAGCCATAAAATTGTATCAAATCTTACAACTGCATATAATCATATCAAATTTTCAGCCATAAAAGGCATATCAAATAACATTTATAGCCATAAATGATAAGGTGTAAGGGACCGAGGTCAGTATTGGTTAAAGGTTTGGTGAGGTGTAAGGGACTGAGGTCAGTAGTGGTGAAAGGTTTGGATATTGAATTAGGTGTTATATTGTAACTCATGAAGGGAAAATGACAGTCCCAAGTTGTAGAATGAATGATTGGATCTTGTGATGTGGCTTTATTGTGTATCTCAATTAAGTATAGCATGCACTTACAGTTAGGGCAGTAGTATTGTTTGGGAAATGCAAGTGGATATCCCCTGTCCTATAATAGTCAGAGGGTGACAGTCATGGAACTAATTCTTGAAAATGCTCTAGAAGTTCTTTAAGGATGTTTTGAGTTTTTGATAGCATGGAATGTAGTTACGATTCCTTGATTAATTCAAGATTCATGTTATAGTAGCATATTTACGGACAATAAATTTGAAGTTAATAAAGTTGTGTTGCAGGATTAAGGATAGGTTGGAAGGACATAAAGGTGGATTGGTAAGTGATGATGTTGTTCGACCTAATTCCTCATAGACTGGTTGTTGAAACCAAGAGAATGGTTAAGATCCTTGAATAGATAGAAGATCCTAATAGGGGTTCCTTTTCTCTCATGATACATGATTCTTTCTCAGAATCTCTTCATGCATGCATGGAAATAGATGACTATTTCATTGTCTACGAAAGTCATTGTTTTCAAACCTCATTTGTCACATTTTGAGAACCTCTGATACTATCTCACTATAGATCATTGTGCATTTTATGTCCTAATGAAATGTTCATTGAAATGTCCTTTTTTCTTGGAAAATTTTGAATAGATCATTAAATGCTCACACATAACAATGAAACAAGCTTTAAAAATCCTTGAAAGCAATGGGTCTATATCAAGGCAATTTATATCTCCACCAAACATTAGTAGTCATTGGTGCAGGGACACATAACCTTTCTTCATGTTCAATTATTGTATTTGGTGTCTTGAGGGATATTTGGAATTGTGATAAGGTATTAATAGATTATCGATAATGAAATAAGGGTCATTAGAATTTATAGTGTCATAGTTTGCAAAGGTTGTCAAGTTGCAAGAAAAGTTTTCAATCAACTTTTCTTGCAATGAAATTGTCATAGTTGTCTAGGATCATGTTTTGAGAGTTTAAGAATTTATTTGATGTAATAAGACCATATTAGGTGGTGTGTTGGAGTCATTACTTGGGTATTTACTTAGTTTTGGAGTCAAGTGTTAGATATTAGCATGTTTTACAAAATTATCAAAAAAGTTGTCATGTTGCAAGTTGCCAAAGTTGAAATTTCCTTCATTAAAGGTCATGAAACCCACTTATGGATCATTCAATAGAGGCTATTGTATGTTATCAAACCTATGTAGTATCCAATGAAAGAAAACCTATGTTATCAAATTATGACAATTTATTGTGAAAGAAAACAATGAAGGACATTGGAAGAAAGGCTTACATTTGACAGTCGACCCTGCCTATCAAGAATATTTTGACACTTTCAAAATCGTCAAGTTCTAGCCTTTTTGTTTCTCATCTATAGTTTGGGAATTTATATGAACCAAAATGTTGTATATTTTACAAGTGAGAAAGCCATATACAATAACAAAGTAGAGGGAATGCTGGATAGAAGAAGACCACCTCAATTTTTTGTAGGCACTCAAACTATATGGACACGCTTGGCATTGAATTGAAGGTATTTTATTTTTTCATGACTATAATTCTTCCACTCTCTAAAATTTCAAGTTTGGAAATTTAAATGTTTTTGAAAGCTTTATTTGTATAAATATGGTTGGATTGGAATCCATCTTAAACTTTTGATTCTGACTCGCAGAGCATATTTTTACCAAGACTGTTGTTCAAATTAGAGGCCTTGCTCAAAAATTCTTCACCAAGGTACCCACTATTAATTTTTAACGTCACCCTTATTAGATCTTCTTGTACTATGTAACTGCAATAGTCAATCAATGAATTGCTCATCTCTTCTTCCAAAATAAATGTTGTTATTGTGTAGAAATTCATATCTCAAAAACTCTAGACATAATTGCTCTAGAAGTGTATGTTAAATCAAATTGAGAAACTATATGAAAATTTATTTCTTCATTTGGATATTCGAAGCAAATTGCTTGAAAAGGTACCTCATTCACTTGTTATTAATAAATTTATTAGTGGTTTTTGGGTCATCATGTTAATCTCTCAGTCAAACATTAATTAAAATTGAGAAATTGTTCCTTGAGATTTTTAACAGTGTTATGGTAACAATTATACAAGTTTCTTATACAATTGGGAGATAAAACATTTTGACTAACTTTTCATTTTTTTTATGGGTGCACAGTACTGTCGTCTATTGGTGTAGGACCTCTTTCAGCTAGAGAAGGAGAAGGAAAGGCAAACACAATTGCTAGGGAAAAGGTAATACATGTCTCATCCTTAACCAAATGTATGTCAAGTTTAGTTGACAAAATTGAATATCTATATTTCTCTGGAATTATCTGTAATAACAATTAAGTGTGTCAAATTTTTTGTAAAGCTATAGAAATTTAATATTCTTTTTTTCAAACACCTAGTTATTATCTCTTGTACATTGAAATCCATCCACTCTCTAGAAATATGAAAAACTAATTTAATCTAGACGTTGAAGTAGAAAATGCAAAAAAAGGTAGCACTTATTTGGATACTTTCCTAAGACACGCAACCAAAAATCTACCAAATTTATCTACTCAGAAAAAGAAAAGAGTAAGGCCATATATAGGCGTAAAGTTAAACCCAATAGATTAGATCTAAGAAACCAAAACTTAGTCAACATTTTGAATAAAATAAAAATTAATTTCATTTTAACTTGAAAAATTCAACAAAAATATACAAATAGGAACTTGTCATAATAATACAATCATCATCCATCCATACTCCAGGCCATAAGTACACTTTTATCTTTATCACAAAATTTAAGCATCAAAGCCTAACAATCCATGCAACATCGATTTGAGGTCACTACCTTTGCATATCACAAGAACTCACCATTCTTCCCTTTCCCTCACTCCAAGTGACTGTAGATACTCATTGCTACTAGGACTGTAACTCTCATGTCTTCCATTGAGTCTCCACTGGGGCTGCACAATTATACTTCCTACTATCCTAACATTGTGTCCACAGTCTAAGCTTTCACTGTCCTCAAACAACTCGTTAGTCAAAACAAAACTGCATACTCACTATATGTTATTATTATGGGCAATCTGCACTCACTTAATGCTCCAAGCCATGTGCTAAATGTTGCATGCTTTCCTACAAACACCAAGGGGGTATTATAAAATTTATCCTTCATCATTACCCCAATGATGGACACTTATTAGACGTGAAATGATTGAGAAATACTTTGAAACAAGTTACTGAATACCCTTTGACATATAAACCATTACAAAATAACCAATTAGGCTTTCCTACAAACACCAAGGGGGTATTATAAAATTTATCCTTCATCATTACCCCAATGATGGACACTTATTAGACATGAAATGATTGAGAAATACTTTGAAACAAGTTACTGAATACCCTTTGACATATAAACCATTACAAAATAACCAATTAGGCTCCACGAGCCCTTATAGACACCCTTGACTACTTGACTCATGTGCAGCTTGATATTGTTTCAAAAGGAATATACAATAGTGATAGTGATATGAAATGGATTAGGATAGAGATAGTGATCTTTGTGAATAGATAACATAGAAAGAATAGGATAATGGCAGTCAAGGATGCAATTTTCCATGAAATATCAGTATAAAGACAAAAAAAATGAAGTTTAAATCAGATCTATGTGATGAACCATAATTGATTGAATGTTTGAAGATGTTAAGTTGATGATCACCAAAATGTAGAAATATAATGCAAGACATTAAATCAGTTAATGGATTGTATTGTCATTGATGTCAACTTGATATAATTTTATTGGTTGTATACAAAGTGTCAACAAATTCAAAGAACCAGAAAGATTAAGCTTATGGTTTCAGTAATGCATAAAAGTTTAGTATTCACAAGTGACAATAGACACCGACAGACAGTGCACATTGACGGATAGAGAACCCTGAGAGAAGAGTGATTGTAATGCCTGAGAAAGAAACCCGACAAGCATTATCAATGGATAGCTTCACAGTTTTACCTGACGGACAGACAACCCCGATGAAGATGCCTGGGGAGAACTGAAGTGTTGATCGAAGCTCACAAAGAGTTAAACACTGAAAAGAATTAAATTTCAAAAATGTCAAAAGACTTAGCTGGCAAGAGTGGTGCAGAGCACCTCGCGTTTTGATGTGGTTTGTGTGTTTTAGGGTTGTGTTAGGTGTTTTTTTTGGGTTGTAATAACATCCACTAGGTTGGATCCAAATTTGTTCATCTCCATGTTTGTAAGAGCCAAAAGTGCTCCTAGGTGGTATTGTGGTCATTTTGACCTAGAAAGGTAAAAGTTGCCACTTTTGTGTAACTTACAGTTAGAGTGTGTTCTAAGACCCTAAGTAACCTAAATAGGGTCATGGAAGACAAAAAAATGCATCGATTTGACTAAAATAGTCAAATAGAAAAAGATGCTAGCAACTTTCAAAAGTTTGCTCAAGCAACTTTTGCAACTTTTTGCAAGAAGTAGCAAATGGAGGTTGGAGTGGTTGTAACTAACCATGCTCACATGCTCAGGTATTTGAGCATGGATGATTTATTTTTAGAAGGTTAACGAATTTTTGGATTGCACAACACTTTTGTGAACCCTCTATATGGATGCCAAACTATGTTTCCTTGTAATTTGTAGCATTTCTTGCTTTTTGTACGACTGTGTATGGATTGGATTGGGTGATTGGACCCCATGGGGTGTAGTGTTTTGAATTATATTTCTTATGCACATAGTTGTTTGATTTCAAGTTAACATAGTGTAAATTTATAGTAGGATTTAAGCCACTAGTCTGCAAGTTCAATTTGTAGAGTTGCAGAGGCAAATATGGCTTTAACCTAAACATCCACCATTGAAAATGGATGAAACCATACGGGATTAAGGGTTAGGGTCTGTACATAATGGTTTTTCTTTTATTCTTGTTTTTTCAATGGGATTATAAGTCTTGGAATGAAGCCCTATGGCTGACTGCTAGGAACAAGTGAGCTTGAAAATGGTAAAGTTTTGTTTGGATCGACCACCCATGATCTTGGGGAAAAGACCTAGTGGCATGTACAGAATCCCTAGAGAGTTGTGGGTGCATTGAGAAGCTAGGATTTTGGATTCTCGAAGGGCTAGTGGATAGATTTGATATTTTCATGGTCTTCTATGAGTTTTTTTGCAAGAATTTGGAGCTTTGGGCTGAAATCAGTGAAATTAGACCTACTAGGAATAAGCCCAATTAGGCCTCCTAGTGTATTTGTGAAAAATTGGATAGTTGAAGCACCAAAAAGTCTAGGAAAGGTTTTTAATTGAAATTTAATGAATCAAGGACATAGGAAAGAGTCTATGAACTAAATGGGAAAGATCCTAAGAGAGGGTTTAGTGTTCTAGGAGAAAATCTAGTGGAAAACCAAGGAAATTGAAGAACTAGTTGGACTAGTTGACCTTGGATGAACTTTGTGTCTCCAACAAATCAGCTATACCTTTGAGGAAAGTTGATAGAGAAGATCTAGGAGATCCATATTGGAGAATAACTTAGGGTAGAGTAACCATTAGATGTTTAGTAGGAGGAGATAAGCATTTTGGAGAAAGAAAGACTAGAACCCTAGATCCTCTGCATCAGAGTGGTATCAGAGCCAGAACTTCTTTAAGTTTCATGTATGTCTGAAGGGGAGGAGAGCCAAGAGGTTGACATCATGCCTCCTAAGGAAATGAGTAGGGATGCCATTGTAGATTTGGTTCAAGGCATCTTGGAGAAGGCTAGTGTGTCAGAACCAAGGAGTAAGAAGAGAATAACTGAATGGGGAGATGAGAGTGATGATGAAACCAAAAATTAGTTAGGAGAATCAAAAGGGAAAGAAGTGGAGATGGATAAAGAACATAAGGTATTCTTGGATGCATTCAAGTCCATCAACAAAGATAGTATGGAACATATACCTTGCTATTGTGGTAGCTTGAATGGCGAAGAGTTATTGGATTGTTTAGAGGCCATAGACAACCAGTTTGACTACAAGGAAGTATCAGAGGAGAAGAGGGTCAGCTATGCAAAGGCTAGATTCAAAGGATTTGCATTGGTGTGGTGGAACATGATGCAAGATGACAGGGTAGCCACTAGCAAGAAGAAGATAGCTTCTTGGGAGAGAATGAAGATTAGAATGAGGGCACAATTCCTACCCACTAATTATGAGATACAAATGTATTAGAAGTTGTAGAACTTGAAACAAAAGGAGTTGATAGTAAGTGCCTACACTAAGGAGTTCCACAAGTTGAGCCTAAAAGAAAGAAGGCAAGAAGAGGAAGTAGAAAAGGTAGAAAGGTACCTCAATGGGTTGAGACAAGGGATTCAAGATGAAATTAGTACGATGGCTCCTAACAGTATGCACAAGTGTTTTCAATTAGCTTTGAGAGAAAAGGAGAAGATTGGAAGGTTGAATGATTTCCACCAAAGAGGTAGGGGTAATAACAATAGAGGATTCAAAGAAAGGAGCAACTTTGGCAGAGGAAAAAGCCTAAGTAGACAAGAAGAGAATAGATCCACTGATAATAGTGGGAGTAACCAGTATAGAGGATCCTTTTAAAGAGGAGGATATAGAGGAAGAGGACCACCAAGGGGAAGATTCCAGTCATAGGGAAGGTCCAATTCTGTCTTCACTAGAATATGTTATAATTGCAACCAAGTGGGCCATACAATGGGCAGATATCCTGATAATACTTCCAAATCATCTATGGGAGAAAGAAGGAATCAGTTGGTAGAAGATGATGACACTCAAAGTGTCATTTCTCCCATCTCCAATGCAGGGCCAGTATTGGATGGAGAGAATCTCATGTTGAGAAGGACTTTGTTGAAAGTTCCTAGTGTCACAGAACCACCTCAAAGAAAGAACTTGTTCAAGACTACTTGTAGGTCCCATGGGAAGATCTGCAAGGTGATAGTGGACTCTGGATCCACAAAGAATATAGTGTCAACTGAGATGGTGGAGTAACTAAAACTTACGAGGATACCTCACACCACTCCCTATAAAGTATCATGGTTAAACAAGGGGCAACAAATAGTGGTGGATGAACAAACAATGGTGGAGTTTTAAATAGGTAAGTATAAGGACAACATCCTATGTGACATATTTCCCATGGATGCATGTCATAGCCCTCTAGGATGCCCATGGAAATATGATGTGAAGGCCATCCATGATGGTGAGAAGAATAACTATGTGATTACTAAGCAAGGAAACAATTTTCAAATGGATCCTTTACAAGAACCTAATGAAGAGAAACATGTGGGAACCAGTGTGACGATCTTGAGTGGAAAGGAGTTTTTAAAGGCTATGAAGAAGGAGAAAGGGGTCTGTTGTGTAGTGATAGTGAAGCCAAAGGAGGAGACTAAAGAGAAAGCCAATATGCCATAAGAAGTACAAATACTGTTGGAAAAGTATCATGAAATAGTGGATAATGGATTGCCTAGTGCAATGCCACCCATGAGGGATGTGAGCCACCAGATAGACCTCATATTTGGATCTAATCTACCTAACAACGCAGCATATAAGATGACACCAAGTCAAAATGCAGAGATAGCAAAATAGATTCAAGATTTATTGGAGAAGGGGTTAATAAGGAAGAGTTTGAGCCCTTGTAATGTGCCAACTATCCTTACACTCAAGAAGGATGGAAAATAGAGGATGTGTATAGACTCCAGAGCCATAAACAAAATCACAATCAGATGTAGATGCACAATGCCCTAGATTGAGGATTTGCTAGAAAACTTGGGAGGTTCTTGTTATTTCTCCAAGGTGGATTTGAACTTAGGGTATCACCAAATTAGAGTTAGGCCTGGTGATGAATGGAAGATAGCCTTCAAGACAAATGAAGGGCTGTATGAGTTGTTAGTAATTCTGTTTGGCCTAACAAATGCACCTAGCACATTCATGAGGCTCATGGAGGAAGTGCTAGCAGATTTCATAGGTAAGTTTGTAATAGTTTATCTTGATGACATTTTTATCTTTAGCAGGTCTAAGGAGGAGCGCATGAAGCATTTGGAGATGGTATTGAGGAGGCTACACCAAGAGAAGTTGATGATCAATCAGGGAAAATGTGATTTATTGAAAACTAAATTAGTCTATCTTGGTTTTGTGGTTGCTAATGGATGTATGAAGATGGATCTTGATAAGGTAAAGTCTATTTTGGAATGGCCTATACCTAGATCCATAGGGGATTTTAGGAGTTTTCATGGATTGGCCTCCTAATATAGGAAATTTGTGAGGAATTTTAGTCATGTATGTGCCCCAATCCTCAACACTATCAAAGGAGGAATCAAATGTCAGTTCAAGTGGACAGTAGCAATAGATCAAGGATTTGAAATGTTGAAAAAGAGGATAGCAGAACTACCTACACTTAGGTTCCCAAACTTCAACCAGTTATTTGTGGTGGTGTGTGATGGTAGTAAGCTAGCCATTGGAGCAGTGTTAAGTCAAGAGGGACACCCTGTGGCATTCTTCTTAGAGAATTTGAATGAGGCTAAGCAGAAGTACTCCACATATGATTTGGAATTCTATGCTATGGTACAAGGCCTTAAAAAATGGAGACATTGTCTCCTACCAAGGGAATTTGTGGTCTACACACATAACCATTCACTTAGTTTCTTGAATGGGCAATAGAAATTGAACCAAAGACACCTTAAGTGGGTAGAATATTTGCAAGCCTACACATTTTTTATCAAACACAAGAAAGGAGTTAGAAACAAGGTTGTTGGAGCTCTAAGGAGAAGAGTATTAGCTATACAGGAGATACAATTGCAAAGTGTGGGAATGGATGACTTGAAAGATCTCTACAAGGAGGAAAATGATTTCAAAGATGCCTATGAGGCATGTGAAAAGTTCTAATAGGGATTCAAAGTGGATTTCACTAATTATATGTTACAAGAAGGACTATTTTTCAAAGGACACCTAATGTATATACCTCGGTTCTCAATGAGGGAGAAAATTGTGAAGGAGAAACACCAAGGAAGTTTGGGAGGCCACTTTGGAGTGGACAAGACACTTGAGCAAGTGAATAGGCATTACTATTGGCCTAGGTTATAGTTAGATGTCAAAAAGTTTGTGGAGAAATCTCAGATATGTCAGAGGGATAAATAAAATAGTAGTAACAGTGGATTGTATCAACCCCTATCCATACCCCAAAGGCCTTGGGAGTGTTTAAGTATGGACTTTGTTTTGGGATTGCCAAAGACATTAAAGGGACATGGTAGTGTGTTTGTAGTGGTGGATAGGTTTAACAATATGGCACACTTCAGCCCTTGCAAACAAACCACTGATGCTTCACATATTACAGGCCTATTCTTTAGAGACATTGTGAGATTTCATTGATTGCCATTAAATATAGTAAGTGATAGGGACAGTAAGTTTATGGGTCACTATTGGAGGACTCTTTGGAAGCTATTGGGGACAAATTTGTCCTTCTCTTCACCCTATCACCCTCAGTCATATGGGAAAAATGAGGCAGTCAATAGGTCTATGGGAAATCTACTGAGATGTCTAACCAAGCATCATGGATAGTCATGGGATCATATCATAGGGCAAGCAGAGTATGCCTATAATGATTCCATTAATAGGAGTACTGGTAAAAGCCCATTTGAGATAGTTTATGGGGATAATCCTAGAGGGATTTTAGAGTTAAGGGATCTTAGTTTACAAGACAAAAGGAGTGCTCAAGGGGAATCATTTGTAGAACAGATGAAAGAGCTACATGATCAAATCAAAAGGACTCTACAAAAGCAAGGGGAGAAATATAAGTCCAAGGCCGATTAGACAAGGATGGATTTGGAGTTCAAGGTGGGGGATCTAGTACTTGCTTACCTTAGAAAGGAAAGACTACCTAAGGGTAATCCAACTAAGTTTCTCATGAAGAAGAAAGGACCATTGTGGATTTTGCATAAGTATGGCGGAAATTCATATGAAGTGGAATTGCCTCTAGATTTGGTCATTTCATCATTTTTTAATGTATGTGACCTGTATCCCTACAAGGGACCATCCTTAGACACTGGTCAACAAACTCTTTCACAGTTGGGAGATGAAGATTGGGTCAAGGATTTGCCTACCCCACACCCTCTATAGTTATACAGTATACTAGATTGTAAGGTGATTAAGAAGACAAGGATGGATACTTATAAAGAGTATCTAGTCAAGTGGCAGGGACTACCTAAAGCCAAGGCCACTTGGATGACTGAGGTAGACATTCTGATGCATGCAATCACCATTGAAGACCTCCAAACTCAAGGGACTTAAGATCTTTATCCTAGGGGAGTATGCAGAGAACCTCCCATTTTGATGTAGTTTGTGTTTTTTAGGGTTGTGTTATGTGTTTTATGTGGGTTGTAATAAGATCTACTAGGTTGGATCCAAATATGCTCATCTCCATGTTTGTAAGAGCCAAAAGTGCTCCTAGGTGATATTGTGGTCATTTTGACCTAGAAAGGTAAAAGTTGCTATTTTTGTGTAACTTGGGGTTAGAGTGTCTTCTAGGACCGTAATTAACCTAACTAGGGTCATGGAAGTCAAATAAATTCATCGAGTTGACTAAAATAGTCAAATAACAAAAGATGCTGAAAAGTTGCTAGCAACTTTCAAAAGTTGCTAGCAACTTTCAAAAGTTGCTCAAGCAACTTTTACAACTTTTTGCAAGAAGTTTCAAATGGAGGTTGGAGCGGTTGTAACTACCCATGCTCAGGTATTTGAGAATGGATGATGGGTTTTAAGAAGGTTAATGGAGTTGTGGAAAGAACAACACTTTTGTGAACCCTCTGTATGGATGTTAGACTGTGTTTCCTTATAAGTTGTAGTGTTTCTTTCTTTATGTACAGCTTTGTATAGATTGGATTGGGTGATTTTTGAATTATATTTCTTATGCACATAGTTTTTTGATGTCAAGTTAACATAGTGTAAAGTTATAGTGGGATTTAAGCCACTAGTCTGCAAGTTGAATTTGTAAAGTTCTAGAGGCAAATATGGCTCTAACCTAAAAATCCACCATTAAAAATGGCTGAAACCATGGGGGATGAAGGGTTAGGGTCTATCCATAATGGTTTTTATTTTATTTTATTTTTTGGAATGGGATTCCTAGTCTTGGAATTAATCCCTATGGATGACTACTAGGAGCAGGTGAACCTGGACAGGGTAAAGTTTGGTTTGGATCGAGCACCCATGATCTTGGAGGAAAGACCTAGTAGCATGTGAAGAATAACTAGAGAGTCTCCTTGAAGGATCAAAAGGTAGAATATGTTGAAACAAAGTTTGAATAACTAACTGAAGGAATTTTTCCCGAACTGGTCCAGAGGCCTAGTTGGTAGGATGAAAACTAGGGGTTGGTGATAACTAGGGTTGTGGGTGCATTAAGAAGATAGGATTTTAGATTCCAGAAGGGCTAGTGGATAGATTTGAGATTTTCATTGTGTGAGGTTGTTTGGAAAAATTTGGAGCTTTGGGATCAAAATAGTGAAATTAGACCTACTAGGAATAAGCCCAATTAGGCCTCCTAGTGTATTTGTCAACAATTGGATAGTTGAAGCATCAAGAAGTGTGCGAAAGGTTTTTAATTGACATTTAATGAATCAAGGACATAGGCAAGAGTCTATGACAAAAATGGGAAATATCCTAAGAAAGTGTTTAGGGCTCTAGGGGAAACTCTAGTGGAAAACCAAGGAAATTGAAGAACTAGTTGGACTAGTTAACCTTGGATGAACTTTGTGTCTTCAACAAATAAACTATACCTTGGAGGCAAGTTGATAGAGAGGATCTAGGAGATTCATATTGGACAATAAATCAGGGAAGAGTGACCATTAGATGGTTAGTAGGAGGAGATAAGCATTTTGGAGAAAAGAAAGACTAGAACCCTAGACCCTCTACATCAGAGTGGTATTAGAGCCAGAACTTCTTAAAGCTTGGTGTATGTCTAAAGGGGAGGAGAGACAAGAGGTTGAAATCATGCCTCCTAAGGAAATGTGTAGGGATATCATTGTAAAGTTGGTTCAAGGCCTCTTGGAGAAGGCTAGTGTGTCAGAACCAAGGAGTAAGAAGAGAATAACTAAATGGGGAGATGAGAGTGATGATAAAACTGAAAAATCAGTAAGGAGAATAAAAAGGGAAAGAAGTGGAGATGGATAAAGAACATAAAGTATTCTTGGATGAATTCAAGTCCATAAAAAAAGATAGTATGGAACATATACCTTACTTTTGTGGTAGCTTGAATGGTGAAGAGTTATTTGATTGGTTAGAGGCCATAGACAACCAGTTTGAATACAAGGAAGTATCATAGGAGAAGAGGGTCAGCTATGCAAAGGCTAGATGCAAAGGATCTATATTGGTGTGGTGGAACATGATGCAAGATGATAGGGTAGCTACTGGTAAGAAGAAGATAGCTTCTTGGGTGAGACTAAAGATTAGAATGAGGCCACAATTCCTACCCACTGATTATGAGATCCAAATGTATCAGAAGATGCAGAACTTGAGACAAAAGGAGTTGACAGTAAGTGCCTACACTGAGGAGTTCCACAAATTTAGCCTAAGAGAAAGAAGGCAAGAAGACGAAGTTGAAAAGGTAGAAAGGTACCTCAATGGGTTGAGACAAGGGATTCAAGATGAAATTAGTATGATGGCTCTTGACAGTATGCACAAGTGTTTTCAGTTAGCTTTGAGAGCAGAGGAGAAGACTAGAAGGATGAATGATTTCCACCAAAGAGGTAGGGGTAATAAAAATAGAGGATTCAGAGGTAGGAGTAACTTTGGAAGAGGACAAAGCCCAAGTTGACAAGAAGAGAATCAATCCACTTATAATAGTGGGAGTAACCAGTATAGAGGATCCTTCCAAAGAGGAGGATATAGAGGAAGAGGACCACCAAGGGGTAGATTCCAGTCACAGGGAAGGTCCAATTCTGTCTTCACTGGCATATGTTACAATTGCAACCAAGTGGGCCATACAATGGGAAGATATCCTAAAAAGACTTCCACATCATCTATGGGATAAAGAGGGAATTAGTTGGTACAAGAGGATGACACTCAAAGTGTCACTTCTCCCATCTCCAAGGTAGGGCTAGTATTGGATGGAGAGAATATCATGTTGAGAAGGACTTTGTTGAAAGTTCCTAGTGTCACAGAACCGCCTCAAAGAAAGAACTTGTTCAAGACTACTTGTAGGTCCCATGGGAAGATCTGCATGGTGATAGTGGACTCTAGATCCACAAAGAATATAGTGTAAACTGAGATGGTGGATAAACTAAAACTTACGAGGATACCTCACACCCACTCCCTATAAAGTATCATGGTTAAACAAGGGGCAACAGATAGTGGTGGATGAACAAACAATGGTGGAGTTTGAAATAGGTGAGTATAAGGAAAAGGTCCTATGTGACATATTTCCCATGGATGCATGTCATCTCCCTCTAGGATGCCCATGGAAATATGATGTGAAGGCCATCCATGATGGTGAGAAGAATAACTATGTGATCACTAAGAAAGGAATTTTTTTTCAAATGGATCCTTTACAAGAACCTAATGAAGAGAAGCATGTGGGAACCAATGTGATTTTCTTGAGTAGAAATGAGTTTTTAAAGGCTATGAAGAAGGAGAAAGGGGTATGTTGTGTAGTGATAGTGAAGCCAAAGGAGGAGACTAAAGAGAAATCCAATATGCCACAAGAAGTACAAATACTATTGGAAAAGTATCATGAAATAGTGGATAATTGATTGCCTAGTGAATTTCCACCCATGAGGGATGTGAGCCACCAGATACACCTCATACCTAGAGCTAATCTACCTAAAAAGGAACCATATAAGATGACACCATGTCAAAATATAGAATAGAAAAATAGATTCAAGATTTGTTGGAAAAGGGGTTAATAAGGAAGAGTTTGAACCCTTGTGTTGTGCCAACTGTCCTTGCACCCAAGAAGGATAGAAAATGGAGGATGTGTATGGACTCCAGAGCCATAAACAAAATCACAATCAGATGTAGATTCCCAATGCCCTGGATGGAGGATTCACTAGACAATTTGGGAGGTTCTTGTTATTTCTTCAAGGTTTATTTGAAGTCAGGGTGTCACCAAATTAGAGTTAGGCCTGGTGATGAATGGAAGATAGCCTTAAAGACAAATAAATGACTATATGAGTTGCTAGTAATTCCCTTTGGCCTAACAAATGCACCTAACACATTCATGAGGCTCATGGATGAAGTGCTAGTAGATTTCATAGGTAAGTTTGTAATAGTTTATCTTGATGACATTTTGATCTTTAGCAGGTCTAAGGAGGAGTGCATGAAGCATTTGGAGGTGGTATTGAGGAGGCTACACCAAGAGAAGTTGATGATCAATCAGGAAAAATGTAAGTTCTTTAAAAATGAATTATTCTATCTTGGTTTTGTGGTTTGTAATGGATCTAGATAAGTTAAAGTCTATTTTGGAATGGCTACACCTATATCCATAGGAGATATTAGGAGTTTTTAGGGATTAGTCTCCTACTATAGGAAATTTGTGAGGAATTTTAGTCATGTATGTGTCGCAATCCTCAACACTATCAAAGGAGGAATCAAATGTTAGTTCAAGTGAACAATAGAAACAGATCAAGGATTTGAGATGTTGAAAAAAAGGATAGCATAACTACCTACACTTAGGTTCCCCAACTCCAATGAGTTATTTTTGGTCAAGTGTGATGCTAGTAAGCTAGCCATTGGAGTAGTGTTAAGTCAAGAGGGACACCCTGTGGCATTCTTCTCAAAGAAGTTGAATGAGGATAAACAGAAGTACTCCATCTATGATTTGAAATTGTATGCTATGGTACAAGCCCTTAAAAAATGGAGACATTATCTCCTACCAAGGGAATTTGTGGTCTACACAGATAACCATTCCCTTAGTTTCTTGAATGGGCAAGAGAAATTGAACCAAAGACACCTTAAGTGGGTATAATCTTTGCAAGCCTACACATTTGTTATCAAACACAAGAAAGGAGTTAGAAATAAGGTTGCTAATGCTCTAAGTAGAAGAGTATTGGCTATACATGAGATACAATTGCAAAGTGTGGTAATGGATGACTTGAAAGATCTCTACAAGGAGGACAGTGATTTTAAAGATGCCTATGAGGGATGTGAAAAGTTCCAACATGGATTCAAAGTAGAATTCACTGATTATATGTTGTAGGAGGGACTATTGTTCAAAGGACACCTAATGTGTATACCTCGGTGCTCAATGAGGGAGAGAATTGTGAAGGAGAAACACCAAGGAAGTTTGGGAGGCCACTTTGGAGTGGAAAAGACACTTGAGCAAGTGAATAGGCATTACTATTGGCCTAGGTTATAGTCAGATGTCATAAATTTTGTGGAGCAATGTCATATATTTCAGAGGGATAAAGAACAAAGTAGTAACAGTGGATTGTATCAACCCCTATCTATACCCCAAAGGCCTTGGGAGTGTCCAAGTATGGACTTTGTTTTGGGATTTCCAAAGACATCAAAGGGAAATGACAGTGTGTTTGTAGTGTTGGACATGTTTAACAAGATGACACACTTCATCTTGTTGGTGCTCAAATCAAAAAATTGGATTTCCTATGGACTTGCCAATCTAGTATTGGGAAACCTGAGTGATTTGGCCAACTAACAAGTCACAACCAAGGTGTTGGTGCTCAAAAACACTGGATCATTTTGAGGCCAACTGATAGGCATAAATAAATGCCTCTGCAATTCTGAGTCGATCGAGCCAAGGCTGGTAGGCCTAAAAAGGTGCTTCCTAATTGCACAAACATGTGCACAAACAAAAGCAAGTCCTCCAAAAGCGGTTATCAATATTTGGAGGATAATGACTTGATCTCCTAATTGCTAAATAGTTTGATATCTAAATTGAAGCCTAAAATACTATTAAAACCTAATTGAATGCTTTGTAAAGAAGATAACAAATATAATGTATAGATTACAAAAAGAACAGAATGCCAATTACAAATGAAATAAGATCAGTGCCTGATGCCAAATTGGGAATAGAGTCAATTACATTCAATCATACGTATAGTCAGAGACGGTTTTAAGGTAACTCACTCCTGTAAAGCGAGACCATCATCCTACAGGATTCCGTTGAATCACAAATTTAAAATAATTTATACAATTAGTCCTATCAATTTTAACCCAAATTAAGAGCCTGAAAGGAACAATAACAGGTTCACAGACCTTGCAATTGCTATTCAAATTGAACAAATTAAACATAAACAAATGAATCAAGGAAAGAACACAATAGGATACCCTGGTTCAAGAATAATCTGAAAAACTAATTGAAAATAAAAACTATATAACCTCAAAAAAAGCATATAGTACTTATCTGACATTTGCATTTGAAAATTTGGACATTAGGTTCAAATCTGTAATTTAGGATAGTTTTCCCATTTTTTTTTTGTGATAATAATAATCCCCTTTTTTGGTACGATTGTTTCACTATAAATATATTTATCAAAGGTTCTTAGTGAAAAGACATGCCCCCTCACAAGACCTAATCCTGACAACTAACCCTAAAAATATAATTGAACCATAATAATGGTTCTTAGGGAAATAGTTCCCGTACAATTAACTTACTTTAACATACTTTAGGTGCTTCGTGCATAATAATCCTACGTTCAATTTCCTGCACAATAACACCTAACATTAGATAGTCTTAAAACCTAAAATCAAAAAATATTACATTCATAATATATTAGGTTTT
>MU228561.1:823189-846090 GCA_018584345.1 Thuja plicata | reverse complement strand
GGCCTTCATTTTATATTTTTACACATCCATGACTAGAGAGCTATGGATCGATATTTGAGGCCTCATTCTTGAGCAACCTTGAATGGAATGATTCATAGAAGTGTGACAACATTTATGCACACAGTTACAAGGCTTTTTATAACAGATAAGAAACACTTCAACCTTCTCTCTCAAGTATGGAAAGGAACTTGAAAGAAATCTAACAAAAAGTAATATATCATGAACTGTAAACTGAAATAATTTAAGTAATTGAAAGAATGTTCAGTAAATGTGTATGTAATTTGAAATGAATAGATAGATAAGATAGCACAAAAATATAAACAATGAATTGAATAACTATAATCCAAATAATGATTAGACTAGTGTCTTATTCTACCATGGGCAATAGAGTCAAGATCATTCCAATCTTATGTTCAACCGCAGAGACATTTTTACAAGAAAACTTATCACTTCAAAGGTGTTATGGAATGTACATACCACCTAAAACAAATTCATAGATATTTCAAATGGTTAATACTTCTCAGATGACAGACCAATTGACTAAGGCCTCAATCAATAAAATTTAACCATGCAAAATGAGAAAACCAATTAAAAATAGACTATGAATCAAATCAAGAAGCATGCACATCAAACTATCACTTTGAAGAAGTTCTATTGGTTTATCCGAGGGACTAATTGTAAAATGATAATGAAACTATTACACTTGTGAAAGAAAAAGGACTTATCTTTATTGATTTTGAAAAAATAGTACATCCAAGTCCATGTTATACTTTTTGATTAAAAACTATCCAAATATGTGAAATTGTATTATATTGTATCCTTTTCTCTTTAAATTTTATATTATGTATATATATGTGTGTGTGTGTGTGTGTGTGTTTGAGTGCCTTTCACACCTCTTTAAGGTGAAAAGACACAACCCTTATTATAAAATATTTTGAAAAAATAATAAACTAACTAAAAAATAACTACCTAACTTTTGGATTTGGCTTTGGTAGAAAATCTAAAACACATCATAAAAAGCTAAGATTTTTTCTGGAGATAGGAAATTTTATTTCCCGAACTGGGTCGGTTTTATATTTTTAAAATTCGACCATCTTCAGCCTTTGTCAGAATCATCTTTGTAGCAAGTTGAAATTCTAGCATTTTCTGAAGGCTTCGATTAGTTAGTTCAATTTATTTGTGTCATAAAGCTTCCTTCCGTTAATTTTTTTAGTATGGAGAAACTTGCTTCTTGATAATGGATTGGGAATTCTAAATTCTCAAAATTTAGGGTACCACCACATCCCTTGCAAACAAACCAATGATGCTTCACATATTACAGGCTTATTCTTTAGAGACATTGTGAGAATTCATTGATTGCCATTGAATATAGTAAGTTTGTGGGTCACTTTTGGAGGACTCTTTGGAAGATGTTGGGGACAAATTTTTCTTTCTCTTAAGCTATCACCCTCAGTTAGATGGGAAAACTGAGGTAGTCAATAGGTCTTTGGGAAATCTACTGAGATGTCTAAGCAAGGAGCATGGACAGTCATGGGATCATATCATAGGGCAAGTAGACTATGCCTATAATGATTCCATTAATCGGAGTACTGGTAAAAGCCCATTTGAGATAGCTTATGGGGCTAATCCTAGAGAGATTTTAGAGTTAAGAGATCTCAGTTTACAAGACAAAGGGAGTGCTCAAGGGGATTCATTTGCAGAACAGCTGAAAGAGCTACATGATCAATTCAAAATGACTCTACAAAAGTAAGGGGAGAAATATAAGACCAAGGTCGACCAGACAAGGAGGGATTTGGAGTTCAAGGTGGGGGATATAGTACTTTCTTACCTTAGAAAGGAAAGAATACCTAAGGGTAATCCAACTAAATTTCTCATGAAGAAGATATGACCATTGCAAATTTTGCATAAGTATGACAGAAATGCATATCAAGTGGAATTGCCTCCAGATTTGGGCATTTCATCCATTTTTAATGTATGTGACCTATATCTGTACAAGGGACCATCCTTAGACACTGGTCAACAAAATCTTTCAGAGTTGGGGGATGAAGATTGGGTCAAGGATTTTCCTACCCCACACCCTCTGTAGTTAGACAGTATACTAGATTCCAAGGTGATTAAGAAGACAAGGAAGGGTACTTACAAAGAGTATCTAGTCAAGTGGCAGGGACTACCTAAAGCTGAGGCCACTTGATGACTGATGCAGATATTTTGAAGCATGGGGTCACCATTGAAGACCTCTTAACTCAAGGGACTTGAGATGTTTATCCCAAGGGAGTATGTTGCAGAGCACCTCCCATTTTGATGTGGTTTGTGTGTTTTAGTGTTGTGTTAGGATTTTTTTTTGGGTTGTAATAAGATCCACTAGGTTGGATCCAAATATGTTCATCTCCATGTTTGTAAGAGCCAAAAGTGCTCCTAGGCGATATTGTGGTCATTTTGACCTAAAAGGGTTAAAGTTGCTATTTTTGTGTAACTTGGGGTTAGAGTGTCTTCTAGGACCCTAAGTAACCTAAATAGGGTCATGGAAGTCAAAAAAATGCATCGAGTTGACTAAAATAGTCAAATAGAAAAAGATGCTAAAAAGTTGCTAGGAACTTTCAAAAGTTGCTAGCAACTTTCAAAAGTTGCTCGAGCAACTTTTGCAGCTTTTTGCAAAAATTTTCAAATAGAGGTTGGAGCAGTTGTAACTACCCATGCTCTTGTAGTTGAGAATGGATGATTTATTTTTAGAAGGTTAATGGAGTTTTGGAATGCACAACACATTTGTGAACCCTCTGTACGAATGTCAGATTGTGTTTCCTTGTAATTTGTAGTGTTTCTTGCTTTCTATACAGTTGTGTACGGATTGGATTGGGTGATCGACCCCCATGGGGTGTATTTTTTTTATTTCAAGTTAACATAGTGTAAAGTTATAGTAGGATTTAAGCCACTGGTCTGCAAGTTCAATTTGTAGAGTTGCAGAGGCAAATATGGCTCTAACCTAAAAATCAACCATTGAAAATGGTTGAAGCCATGGGGGATGAAGGGTTAGGGTCTGTACATAATTTTTTTTCTTTTATTTTTGTTTTTGCAATGGTATTCCTTGTCTTGGAATGAAGCCCTATGGCTAATTGCTAGGAGGAGGTGAGCCTGGACAAGGTAAAGTTTGGTTTGGATCGAGCACCCATGATCTTGGGGGAAAGACCTAGTGCAATGTACAAAAGCCCTAGAGAGTCTCCTTAAAGGATCAAAAGGTGAAAGATGGTGAAACAAAGTTTTAATACCTAAATGAAGTTATTTTTCCTGGACTGGTCCAGAGGCCTAATTGGTAGGCTGAAAACTAGGGCCTGTGATAACTAGGGTTGTGGGTGCATTGAGAAGCTAGGATTTTGAATTCTAGAAGGGCTAGTGGATAGCTTTGAGATTTTCATGGTCTTCTATAAGGTTGTTTGGAAGAATTTTTATCTTTGGGCTCAAAATAGTGAAATTAGACCTACTAGGAATAAGCCCAATTAGGCCTCCTAATATATTCGTCAACAATTGGATAGTTTAAGCATCCAGAAGTGTGAGAAAGGTTTTTAATTTATATTTAATGAATCAAGGACATATGTAAGATTCTATGAACTGAATGGGAAAGATCCTAAGAAAGGCTTTAGGGCTCTACGGGAAAATCTAGTTGAAAACTAAGGAAATTGAAGAACTAGTTGGACTAGTTGATCTTGGATGAACTTTGTGTCTTCAACAAATCAACTATACCTTGGAGACAAGTTGATAGAGAGGATCTAGGAGATCCATATTGGAGAAGAACATAGGGAAGAGTAACCATTGGATGGTTAGTAGGAGATAATAATTTTGGAGAAAAGAAAGACTAAAACCCTAGACCCTCTGCATCAAAGACCTAAAGAAGGAGTTAAACAGTTATTAATATTGTTTTCATTGACAACTTATAAGCCAGAGATAAGAGAGAGCTTTAAAGTTTTTTTAGTCCAGTTGTCAAGAAGTTATCTATGGTATAAAACTGAAGTAAAGTTTTAAAGCAAGATTGGCTAGAATTATGGATCATGCCAAGAACAAGAAATTAAAGAACTTAGAAACGGTGAAATCATGTCTATAAAATGAAAATATAATTCAATATGAATTATGGGAGTGAATAGAGAAGAGGATTCCGAAGAGAAACTGATGAAGAAAGACTTCAATCAGACCTGGTCAATCAAACTGAACAACATAGCTAATTTTGTGGAAACCTAGCAACAGAGAAGCACAACATCACCAAGTAGAAAGAAGTGGAGCAAAGGTACTAAAAAGATACATTGATCAGAAAGGTATTATGAGGATACAATAGATCTAAAAATCTGCAAAGTATAGTTGTATATGTGAATAGATCATTTACTGTTTCAATTTAACCATTGGATCATAAAGTCTTTTAACCGAGTAGGAATTAACAATCCTTATATATTGAGATACATCCCAATGAGTATCAAAAGGTTTGGTCATGAAGATAGCATAGTGATGCTAGATACCAATTGACAAACTACACTAGGTTTGGTCATAAAGGTAGATAGAGATGCCAGATATAAAGTGACAAACTATTCTTTTTAAATCCTCTAACAAGGTCACACCTAACAGTGTTTTTGTAACCTTTAACAGGGTTGTCTCTTCAACGAGCTCACTTCACAAGAGTGAAAATTTTGGGTTACCGGTCCCAAGTGGTTTTTCCCTTAATAGGTTTTTGACATTAAAAATTCATGTGTCAAATGTGTTTGGGTAAAAGCACAAAGCTATGTCACGATTCAGGACCACTTATCAGCACAGCTAAATTTGAGTATTTCTAAATAAAAATTATTTTTTGTCAAACATATGGTCTAGCTAGATTCATTCTAGCTAAGCTAGATAAGTGGTTAAACTTTTCCAATTGTAAATGTCAATTAAATGCATGTTTTATACCAATTACCAAAGAAATAAAATTATTTCAAAAAATTGATGTTCCAATAACCCTTACTCTTTTTAATGATATTTTTAAAAAATATAAAAAAAACCCTTTTGTAGAGCTCAGAGTCAAGATTATTGTCATATAAAGTTTATAATATTTTTATTAGATCTAATATATTATAATTTCAAAATACAACAAGTAGGTATTTTAACATTCGAGAAGATGTTGCTTCAAACAAATAAAAAAAATAGTAAATCATATAAAAAAATTTAAAATTTATATTTAACACTAGAGGAGAGAGTCCTCTTCAAGAATATGTAATTTTTTTTTTGAATGGTGTAGATTTGATAGGAGAAATTTGGAGGGAGGTGAAAACTATCGATTTCAGATAAGTTCAACTTTGAGCAGTTATAACGGAGAAAATATACATTGAAAATGAATCTTTCTTCTTTTCTACACTAGCTATACAGTTTATCTATAACATATTTTCAAATCAGGGGAAAAATAGATTATTTGCATATACTTGTTTGGAGGGAACTAGACCCCAGATTTTCAGCAGTTTTCAGCAATGGAAAAATGGACTTCAAAAATTTAAAAACTATGTACATTCTTGTTCAATTTTTTTTAAAAAAATTATAGACATAAACTTAATCCATTTGTACACATTTCTTTAGTTTACATCATCCTCAAATTCTAAATACAAATGCCACCTTTTATGTCGTTAAAGTTGAACAGTTTGCATGTTGTGGTCCTTTTCCTTTATAAAAGTGTGACACAGGTTTTTATTTTTACCCGTTTATAAGTCATTACTTTAGTGTTTTGCATTACACATAACTAAATCTGGATTGATACTGATACACTAAGTAATTTATTATATTTTGGTAAATGAAAGACTGCTAATCAAAAAAAGTAAGAATAAGGTTTAACAGTGAACTCTGATTAGTAGTTATTTGTTAAGATTATTTCAAGGCATTCATCTTGTGGGACTAAAGGTAACTTGAGGTTTATATTTAAGATATAAAGTTTTGTGGTTGATTTATTGGAATATTTTTGAGGCCACTAGTTCACCGCCACCCCTCTCAGTTATTCAAACAATTGGTATCAGAGCTTGTGTGCTTAGAAGGAAGATTTCAAGACATAAGAAAAAGATCACAAGATGAGCAAACGAGATGTGCCCAAGTTGAACAAGGACAAGTTTGCATCATGGAAAAGCATAATAAGAATCCACCTATCAGGTATTGGAAATGATGTTGTTCAATACTTAGATACTTAATTTTTGTTTCCTATAGGACCTCACACACTTGATAAATTAAGAGAAAAGCATGAGCATAATTGCATGATGATACAACTTGCTTCCTCACTCTCTGATGCTGAGTTTGAAGATGTGAAAACCTGCACCTCTACAAAAAAAATGTGGGATAAATTGAAGCTAGTAAATGGAGGAGATTTTAATGTACTAAGAGCTAAGGCAAAAATCCTAAGAGGGAGGCTTGATGACCTAAGGATGAATGAAAGAGAAAACATCACTCACTATAGCTACAGAATAAAAGAGATAGTCAATGCCATCTAAGGAGTTGGAGGTGTACTTGAAGAAGAGATAGTATTAAGTAAAATCCTAAGAACCCTATTGCCTGTATATGGTATTAGAGTATCTGCTATAGAAGAAATGAGAGTAGTTGAAAACAATAATGTTAATCTAGATAGTCTGATTGGTAGACTAATATCATTTGAGATGAATAACTTTGATAACAGTGTCTTACCATCTATAGAGTCTGCATTTAAATCTTATTTGAAAATAAGTAAGTCAATTCATAAACACACTATAAGGAATGATAGTGAAAGTGATAGTGATGAACAAGGACTTGATGAGATTTAAGCATTAATGAAAAGAAGATTGCAGAGAGGCAAATGTAGATACAAAGGTAAACTAGCACTTGTATGTTTTAATTGTAAAGAGATTGGACACTTTGGTGCAAAATGTTCTAATAGAAGAATAGATGATAGAAGTAATGACAGAACATATGAAAAGAAGTTTAATAGAGGTGATGATAGAGATTACCAAAGTAACCAAAAATCTAACAGAAGAGATACCTGAGACTATAAGTACAAAGGGAAAAGCTTGTTACCTGGCTGAGAACAAAGCTGAATAAACTTACACCAAATCTGATGAAGACATTGAGATGGTATTTGTAGCCATGAGGGATGATTCAGACAAAGAAGAAAGGTATGTAGAAATTGCACTCATATCTAAGGTTAGTAAGAATGATTTCTGGATCATAGGTAGTGGTTGCACTCACCACATGAACGGTGATAAACAAAAGTTTGAAAATGTTGAGTACTATAATGGTGGATCAGTAAGAATGAGTAATGACACACCTTGTCCATTTGAAGGTAAAGGAACCATAATGCTAAATAACTTGATCAAATGTGAAAATGCATACAATCTATTGAGTGTTTCATGACTGAATAACACAGGTCAGCGAGTAGCATTTTAGAATAAGAAGGCACAAATCTTCAATGAATCAGGAAGGTTGATCGGAACTGGTGAACAAAGAAAAGGTAACCTTTTCTATCTTGATGATATAAACACCACTTGTTTAATGGATAGAAATGAATACATATGGTTGTGGCATAAGAGATTATTTCATGTGAATTTTGACAACATGATAAAGATAAGAAATAAAAGGAAAGTAAGAGTCTTATCAAGCATGTCAAAGCCCAAGCATATCCTGTGTAAGAATTGTCAAAAAGGTAAAATGACAAAGTCAGTTTCTAAAGTAAATCTCGTACATCTAATGCAATTCTAGAATTAGTCCATACTGATTTATGTGGACCCATGAGGACAAAGAGTTACTATGGAGATAGATATTCATCCTCTTTGTAGATGATTATTCTAGAATGATGACAGTTATGTTCTTAAAAAAAAATAAGAAGCATTCAAGATGTTTAGATGGTATAAAGCTACGGTAGAAAAACAAAGGGGTAAGGAATTAAAATTTTTAAGATCAGATAGGGGAGGGGAATTTATTTCAAATGAATTCACTAACTTTTGCAATGAGCATGGAATTAAAAGACACATTTCTACACAAAGAACACCAAAGGAAAATGGGATTGCTGAAAGAAGAAACATATCCATTGTTGATTGTGCAAGAATACTGATTATTGAGAAAATCATCTCTCAGACATTCTAGAGGGAAGCTGTCAGTACTGCTATCTACACATTAAACAAATTACAATTGAAGAAAGACAGCAAGAAGACACCCTATGAGATATGGTATGGTTACACACCCAATGTAAGTTACTTCAAAAATTTTGGTAGTCAATGTTATATTTTGAAAGATGATAGAAATGGAAAGCTTGAATCCAAAAGTGAAGAAGGTATCTTTCTAGGGTATTCCACCAAGAGCAAGGATTATAAATGTCTTAACAAGTCCTTTATAAGGTCATTGAAAGTGAAAATGTCAGAATCGATGAATATGCAGAGAAAAATGATGAGGAAAGAAGAAAAGAACTAGAAGACTACAATAGGTTTGTTTACAATTAAGAACCGGACACTCTACCTAAGCAACAATCTATCGCTCCCAAGCAATAGAAAATTGCACTCGAGCATCAGGTTGAAAATACCAAAAATTAGGAAAATGATGTTCCGAGCGATGGAGATCAGAATCAAGGTCAAGATGAGGATCAGAATAATGAACATAGAGGTAAACTAAAACTTGCCAAGTATGTCAGAAGACATCATCCACATAATCAGATCATAGGAGACAAGAAGGATGGAATGAGAAAAAGGAGTAAGTCAGGAAACACTAGATGTTTAATTTGTGTTTTGAGCCTAAATCTGTTAATACTGCACTTGAAAATGAAGAATGGGTCAGTGCTATGAATGAAGAAATAGAACAAATTGAAAAGAGAAAGACATGGACACTAGTACTGAGACCAGATGACAAGAATGTCATCGGTACCAAATAGATATTTAGAACCAAGCTGAATGAGAATGGAGAAGTTAGAAGAAACAAAGCAAGATTAGTATGCAAGGGGTATGCACAAGATGAAGGTATTGATTATGGTGAAACCTTTGCACCCGTTGCTAGACTAGAAGGAGTTGGAATTCTTCTTGCTTATGTTTCATTAAAAGGATTCAAGGTATATAAGATGAATGTCAAATCTACATTCCTAAATGGAATACTGGAAGAAGAGGTATACATTAAACAACTAAAAGGTTTTGTTGATCCAGACAAGAGAAACATAGTATATAGACTACATAAAGCCTTGTATGGATTGAAACAAGCACCTAGAGCCTAGTATGAAAGACTTCACTCCTATCTCATATGCATTGGATTTGTAAGAAGTGAAAATAGCAATTTATATTTAAAAGAAGATACTGATGACAACATTCTAATTGCTGGAATATTTTTTGATGATATCATATTTGGGGGTAATGATATGTTATGTAAGTCCTTTGCTAATGAAATGAGCAAAGAGTTTGAAATGTCTATGTTTGGGGAGATAAAATTCTTTCTTGGTCTACGGATTATTTAACAAGATGCAAGCATATATATTACACAATCCAAATACATCAAGGAAGTGTTGAAGATATTCAAGATGGAATATTCCAAGCTAGTTGGAACACCTATGGCAACTGGGTGTAAGATGAGAAAAGAAGACAAGTCAAATGAGGTAAATCAGACCTTGTATAGATCAATAATTGGAAAACTAATGTATGTTGTTCATACCAGACAAGATATAACACATGTAGTTGGACTAGTTGCAAGATTCTCAGCTAATCCCAAAGAATCACATATGACTATTGTCAAGAGAATTCTGAGATATCTAAAGAACACCGTGGAATATGGCTTATGGTATAAAAGAGAAGGAAAATTTGAGCTTCAATTCTATACAGATACTGATTGGGCTGGAAACATAGATGAATGAATGAGAACAACTGTAGGAGCATTCTTCATGGGTGACAAACTTGTCACATGGATCAACAAGAAGAAAGGATGCACCTCTTAGTCTACTGTAGAAGCAGAATATGTAGTTGCTACTACAAATTGCTCCAATATTGCATAGATCAAACAGTTGTTGGAAGGTATGAATATGACGATCCTTGAACTAGGGATTATCTATTATGATAATACAAGTGCAATTAACATTTCTAAGAATCCAGTCATGCATAAGACTAAGCATATTGCTATCAAGCATAAACTACTTAAGAGAACAAGTGCAAGAAAAAGAATTGATACTAGAATATGTTCAATCAAAGGAAAAATTAGATGATATATTTACCAAGCCATTACTGAAAGATACATTTGAGTACCTGAGACAGAGACTAGGGTTCCAACCCTTGTCTATCAGTAAGTAAGCTAACTAGGAGGTTGCATCAACCTATACACAAATCAGAAGATCATTCATGTTGATGCAAGCATAGAGATGGATTGCAAAGATAAATCAGTACACAAGGATAGGGAAATTCAAGGAGTATATTATACAAAGGGATGGAAGATGATATGGAAGAATTGTTTGGCATTGTTGTCAAAGGGAGAGATTATGTCATTATCAGGAATTATAAGGGAGAGATTATCTCATTATAAAGAAGAGACTATATGATTATCCATGGAGAGAAGTTCTTAAGAATTCAAAGGGAGATTTAATCATTATCCAAAGGGAGAGATTGATTACATATGAAATATCCATCGAAGGGAGAGAATTAACATGAAGGAAGGCATACATACTAAAGGAGAAATTTCTGTCAGAACGAAAAAGAGATGATCAAAGAGAGGAACAGTCGAGGCAGAGCACATATCAGGAATAGAGATAGAAACTTCTACATCTATCTAGTAAAGCGGTTGAAGATTGAAGATGAGACTCTACAAGAAACAAATCTAAGCTATATGAGTTTACTAAGAGCCAGACATTTGTATTAGTTATAGAGGGAGTGATTGATGAACTTCAACTGCTATATTTTATATGTATTAGTAATAATATAGTGTGATAATATAGTATGTTTCCATCAATGCCAAAGGGATAGATTGATGGCATATAACTGATTAAATGTTTGAAGATGTTAAGTTGATCATCGAAATGTAGAAAGATGATGCAAGACATTAAATTAGTTAATGGATTGTATTTTCATTGATGTCAACTTGATATAATTTGATCGATTATATACAAAGTGTCAAAATACTTTAGAGAATCAAAGAGATAAAGATTATGCTTTTTGTAATCCATAAAAGACTAGCATTCACTAAGTGACAACAAACACTGATGGCTAGTGGAACCTGATGGACAGAGAAACCCAAGAGAAAAGTCACAGTGATGCCCAAGCAAGAAAAATGACAAACATCACCAATGAGCAGAATCACAAGCATTACCAACGGCCAGAATTATAGTGTTACTCAACGGACAAACAACCCCGACGAACAGATAACCCCAATGGAGAAGCCTGAGATGAACTAAAGTGTTGACCAAAGCTATCAAAGAGTTAAAACACCAAAATTAATTGAAGTTCAGAAATGACAAAATACTTAGCTGGAAGAGCTAAAGATAGAATTAACTAGTTGTTAACTTTTTTTTCATCGAAAAGTTAAAGCTAGAGATAAGTAAAAGATTTAAAGCTATTTTATCGAGTTGTCATGGAGAAATCGACGAAATAAAACTTAAGTGAAGCTTTAAAGCAAGATTGGCTAAGGTTGTGGATTACGCCAAGAACAAGAAAATCAAGAAGTGAGAAATGGTGATATCATGTCTATAAAGAGACAATATAATTCATTATGAATTAGGGGAGTGAATAAAGAAAGAGGATGCTGAAGAGAAACTGATGAAGAATAACTTCACACAATCCTGATCAATCAAGCTGAGGAAAGAGCTAAAGATTTTTGTGGATACTGAGAAATAGAGAAGCACAACATCACTAAGCAAAAAAAAGTGGAGAAAAGGTATTGAAAAGATATATTGATCAGAAAGGTATAATGAACTTACAATAGATATGAAAATATGCAAGTCTAAGTTGTATGTGTGAACAGATCATTTACTGTTTCAGTTTAACCATTGATTCAGAAAGTCTCTTAATCGAGTAGGACTTAAAAATCCTTTCTATATTGAGATACATCACAAGGAGTATCAAAAAGTTTGTTCATGAAGATAGAATGAGATGCTAGATATCATTTGATAAACTAGGGAAAATCATTAGGAATGAATTCAATTTTTAAGAACAAGAAGTTAGGAAAGAAAAATTGTTGGTTTACAAGAAGACACTAGATTTTGTGCAATGTTTTGATAAGAGGTATGATCCATTAAAAGAGTTCATGCCTTGGGAAAAGAAAATTGATTCATTAATGACACTTTTTGAAGACATCATGTAAACTCTGAATCAGAAGAAAGAGGTTATCATGAAGGAAAAACCATAAAAGGATACAACAATCTTGAGCAAGTCTATACCTACTAGGATCATCCCACTAGGGAAATATGTATTACATTAGAAGCAAGGATACAATGTGGTATTGCCAAGGGGAGAGACATCCCACAAAGGTCAGAATATACAACAAATACATGGTGAGGAAGATTCTACCTAAAAAGGGAAAAGGCCGATGGAGTTTGATTCAAAATCATTACCATCCCCAAAGAGGCAAAAGACAGAAGGAAAAGGGAAACAATTTGAAAATGTGTATTCACCCTCTGAGTCTCCTTTGCATTTGGATGAGCAAGAAGTAGCTGAACAATTTCTACAGATGGTAAGTGCAGGGCAAGTTTTTGTAATAAAATAAGAATTTAAATAAGGGATACCTGAGGCTCCCAAACATGTTGAGATGGATCTAACAATAGAAATTTTTTCTAGAAAAGATCTTGATCCCCTTACAAAGAGAAAGATAGTGATGAATTCTTATCAGATGACAACTTTGTGAAGGATAGAGTATTTATGCAAATCTTGTGGAGAATTCACATTGAAGCATTTAGGGAGAAATGTCAGAAAAGGCAAGAGAACCAAACTGATAGAGACAAGAATGAAATTGAGGCTGAGATAAAACAAGAAATGGTAGCCAAATTTGAAAACATCACCCCTAAAGAGGGAAGAGAACTAGTCAAGAAAGAAGGGGTCCTCAGTATGCCAGAATGGGACATAGCTGATGCTATAGTTTTTTATGATGTTAGGAAAGAAACAAAAACCATGCATACAAATCTAGAAGTAGCTCAACAAGCAGTTAAAGGAGTCCGGTTCAGTGAAGATAATGTTGCATTGGTAATGTGGTCACTAAAGAGAGAAGGAAAGAAAAGGAATGAAGCTGCTCAAGATGATTATTCATGCAGTTTACTAGTAAGAAGAGTGCCAGAAACTACTGAGGTGAAAACAACAGGCATAGTGCTAGAATCTACAAAAATTAACTTGAAGGTTGGAGAGAAACATGCTTAAGAAAAAAAAAAAAAGGGATGAGGATTAAGATGGAAATGATCCTTAAAGCTTACATTGACTTGAAGAAAGAAAACATTGAAAAGGATAGAATAATTTCTCAGTTGAGAGGACAACATTCAATACAGACATCTCCTCAAAGAATAATTGCTCAGGAGCCTTCCCAACAATCATCTTCTAGTCCCATTATTTAATTTCCTCCTTCCCCTATGCCATCTAGTTCCATTTTAGAGGTAGAGATCAATTATGAAAAGGATAAGTTGATAGCTGAGAGGAAGAGATTGGAAGAAGTAAGAGGAAATTGGGAAGAAGAAGCTCAAAATTTCATAGTGCACAATCTTTGGTGCAAAAAAGGTATGAGGACAAGGTGAGAGGTAAAATCATACACTTTTCTGATAACATAGATCCTACTTCTATTAATCTCAGTGGGAAAATTATTATGGCCATTTTAGATTCTTTTATAGAAGATAAGGCTAGGTTGGAGCAGATTGTACAAGAGTGGAAAGGAAAGAAGAATGAGCTGAAATTATTCTATTACTTCTCCAAAAAGAAAGAAAGTGTTGATGTTACAATAACAAGCACTTACAAACTCCTCAAAGACTTGTTAGATGTGGACATAAAGAGAAACATCATTCAAAAAAAGGCCGAGACATTAAGGAAAGAGTACTCAAAAACCCATTTTGAGATATTCCCTAGCCTTTTCAGAAAAGGTGGTAAATTAAAAAGGGAAGCAAGATGGATGAGGGAGATGGTTGAGGAATTATTAATAAGAAACAACAGTATTATCAACTTGGAAATCACAATTTTATTTTTTTCAAACTATAAAAACAATAAAAAATGCCAGATCATTTTTTGGGTTCTAGAAAAAGGAATTTGAACAAATAAAGATAGAATGGGATGAGATGAGTAACAAGAAAAATGAGGTCACCAATTTCCCTTGGCCCCGTGATGACGTGTTCACATCTTGGAAAGACAATTTTTTAACAGGTTGTTAGAAATAACTGAGAGGCGGGGGTGGGTGGGTGAATCAGTGGCCTAAAACATATTCCAATAAATTAACCCAAAAACTTAGTACCACAATATTAAGCCTCTAGTTATCTTTATTCCTACAAGATGTATGCCTTCAAATAAACTTATCAAATAACTACTGCTCAGAGTTGACTGTTAAACCTTATTCTTAATGTTTACTAATTAGTAGTCTTTCATTTACCGAAAAATAGTAAATTGCTTAGTGTATACCGATCAATCCAAATTAGTTATGTGTAATGAAAAACACTAAAGTAATGACTCATAAACACATTGACACATGAATTTTTAATGTTGAAATCTTGTTTAGGGAAAAACCACTTGGGACTGGTAACCCAAAAATTTCACTCTTCTTAAGTGAGCTCAGTGAAGAGCCAGCCATGTTAAAGGTTACAAACATACTGTTAGGTGTGACCTTATTAGAGGATTTAAATAAAAAAATTTGTCACTTGATATCGGGCATCTCTATGCTACCTTCTATAACTAAACACTGGTTTGTCAAATGATATCTAGCATCTCATTCTAGCTTCATGATCAAACTTTTTGATACGCCTTGGGATGTATCTCAATATAGAAAGGATTGTTAAGTCCTTCTCAGTTAAGAGACTTTTTGAATCAATGGTTAAACTGAAATAGTAAATGATCTATTCACACATACAACTTAGACTTGCATATTTTCAGATCTATTATAAGTTCATTATACCTTTCTTATCAATATGTCTTTTCAATACCTTTGCTCCACTTATTTTTTCTTGGTGATGTTCTTCTTCTCTATTTCTTGGTGTCTGCAAAAATCTTTAGCTCTTTCCTCAGCTTGATTGATCAGGACTGTATGAAGTTGTTCTTCATTAGTTTCTCTTCAACACCCTCTTTCTCTAGTCACTCCCCTAATTCATAATGAATTATATTGTCTCTTTATAGACATGATATCACCATTTCTCACTTCTTGATTTTCTTGTTCTTGGCATGATCCACAATCTTAGTCAATCTTGCTTTAAATCTTCACTAGAGTTTTATCCCGTAATTTCTCCATGAAAACTGGATAAAAAAACTTTAAATCTTTTACTTATCTCTAGCTTTAACTTGTCGATGAAAAAAAAGTTAACAACCAGTTAAGTCTAACTTTAGCTTTTCCAGCTAAGTATTTTGTCATTTCTGAACTTCAGTTAATTTTGGTATTTAACTCTTTGATAGCTTCATTCAACACTTTAGTTCTTCTTAGGGTTCTCCATTGGGGTTGTCTGTTTGTTGGGGTTGTTTGTCCGTCGGGTAACACTGTAACTCTAGAAATTGGTAATGTTTATGATTTTTCTCATCGGTAATGCTTGTCAATTTTCTTGCTTGGGCATCACTTTGACTTTGCTATTGGGTTTCTCTATCCGTCAGGTTCCACTAGCCATCATTTTTTGTAGTCACTTAGTGAATGCTAGTCTTTTATGTATTATTGAAAGAATAATCTTTATCTTTTTTATTCTCTGAAGTCTTTTGACACTTTGTACATAACCAATCAGATTATATCAAGTTGACATCAATGAAAATACAATCCATTAACTAATTTAATGTCTTGCATTATCTTTCTACATTTCGGTGATCAACTTAACATCTTCAAACATTCAATCAGTTATATGTCATCAATCTATCCCTTTGGCATTGATGGAAACACACTCTATTATCACACTATATTATTACTAACACAATATGAAATATAACAGTTGAAGTTTATCAATATGTCCTCTATAACTAATACAAATGTCTGTCTCTTGGTAAGCTCATATAGCTTAGATTTTTTTCTTATAGAGTCTCATCTTCAATCTTCAATCCCTTTACTGGATAGATGTAGTAGTTTCTATCTCTATTCCTGATATGTTCTCTACCTTGATTGTTCTTCTCTTTGATCATCTCTTTTTCCTTTGACAAAAATATCTCCTTTAGTATGTATTCTTTCCTTCTTGTTACTTCTCTCCCTTTGATGGATATTTCATATGTAATCAATCTCTCCCTTTGGATAATGATTAACTCTCTCTTTGAATTCTTAAGAACTTCTCTCCATGGATAATGATATAGTCTCTTCCTGATAATGTGATAATCTCTCCCTTAAAATTCCTGATAATGACATAATCTCTCCCTTTGACAACAATGCAATACAATTCTTCCATATCATCTTCTATCCCTTTTTATAATATACTCCTTGAATTTCCCTATCCATCAGCCATACAGTGACTCTAGTGTTCGGTGCATATTTGTACCTTGTTGTGTACTAATGTATCTTTGCAGTCCCTCTCTGTGCTTGCATAAACATTAATGATCTTCTAATTTGTGTATAGGCTGATGCATCCTCCTAGTTAGCTTACTAATTGATAGACAAGGGTTGGAACCCTAGTCTCTATCTTAGGTACTCAAATGTATCTTTCAGTAATGGCTTGGAAAATATGTCAGCTAATTGTTCCTTTGATTGAACATATTCTAGTATCACTTCTTTTTCTTGCACTTGTTCTCTTAAGTAGTGATACTTGATAGAAATATTATTAGTCTTAGCATGCATGACTGGATTCTTAGAAATGTTAATTGCACTGGTATTATCATAATAGATAATCCCTGGTTCAAGAATCTTCATATTGATACCAAGTCCAGAAACTGTTTCATCCATGCAATATTGGAGCAATTTGCAGCATCAACTACATATTCTGCTTCTGCAGTAGACTGAGAGATGCATCCTTTCTTCTTGCTGATCCATGTGACAAGTTTGTCACCCATGAAGAATGCTCCTCCAGTTGTGCTCTTTTTTTCATCTATGTTTCTAGCCCAATCAGCATCTGTATAGACTTAAAGCTCAAATTTTCTTTCTCTTTTATAGCATAAGCCATAGTCCTCATTGTTCTTTAGATATCTCATAATTCTCTTGACAATAGTCATATGTGATTCTTTGAGAATAGCTGAGAATCTTGCAACTATCCCAATTGCATGTGTTATATCTGGTCTGGTATGAAAAACATACATTAGTTTTCCAATCATTGATCTATACAAGGTTTGATTTACCTCATTTGATTTGTCTTCCTTTTTCATTTTACATATAGTTTCCATAGGTGTTCCAACTAGCTTGGAGTCTTCCATCTTGAATATCTTCAACACTTCCTTGATGTATTTGGACTGAGTGATATATACGCCTGCATCTTGTTGAATAATCTGTAGACCAAGAAAGAATTTAATCTCCCCAAACATAGAAATTTAAAATTCTTTGCTCATTTCATTAGCAAAGTATTTACATAACATTTCATTTCCCCCAAAAATGATATCATCAACACATATTTCAGAAATCAAAATATTACCATTGATATCTTCTTTAACTACAGATTGCTATTTTCACTTGTTCTTACAAATTCAATGCTTATGAGATAGGAGTGAAGTCTTTCATACCAGGCTATAGGTTATTGTTTCAATCCATACAAGGATTTATGTAGCCTACATACCATGTTCCTCTTGTCTGGTTCAACAACCTTATGGTTGTTCAATGTATACCTCTTCTTCTAGTATTCCATTTAGGAATGCAGATTTGACATCCATCTGGTATACGTTGAATCCTTTGAATGCAACATAAGCAAGTAAGATTATAAATACTTTTAATCTAGCAATGGGTGCAAAGGTTTCACCATAATCAATACCTTCTTCTTGTGCATACCCCTTGCATACTAATCTTTCTTTGTTTCTTGTGACTTCTCCATTCTCATTCATCTTGTTTTTGAATATCCATTTGGTACTGATGACATTCTTGTCATTTGGTCTCAGTAATAGTGTCCATGTACTGTTCTTCTCAATCTTTTCTACCTCTTCATTCCTAGCACTCATCCATTCTTCATTTTCAAGTGTAGCATTAATAGATTTAGGCTCAAATTCACAAAGTAAACATCTAGTGTTTAGTGACTTACTTCTTGTTCTCATTCCAGCCTTCTTATCTACTATGATCTGATTATGTGGATGATGTCTTCTGACATACTTGGAAAGTTTCAGTTCAGCTCTTTTTCCATCATTTTGATTATCATCTTCTTGACCTTCATTTTGAACTCCATTGCTCAGAACATCATTTTGAGTGTTTTCCTAACTTTTGGTAATTGCAGCCTGATGCTTGGGTGCAATGTTCTATTTCTTGGGAGTGATACACTATTTCTTGGGTAGAGTGTTAGGTTCTTCAGTGTAAACAAACCTATTGTAGTCTTCTAGCTCTTTTCTGCTTTCTTTATCATTCTTTTCTACAAACTCATCTATTCTTACATTTGCACTTTCAATGATCTTGTTAGAGGACTTGTTAAGACATTTATAAGCCTTTCTTTTGGTGGAATACCCTAGAAAGATACCTTGTTCACTTTTGGAGTGAATATTTCCATTTCTTTCATCTTTCAAAATATAAAATTGACTACCCAAGATTCTGAAGTAACTTATATTGGGTGTGTAACCATACCAAAGCTCATACGGTGTCTTCTTTGTGTCCTTCTTCAATTTTACTATGTTTAATGTATAGACAGCAGTACTGACAACTTCCCTCCAGAAATTTTGATTGTGATTCTATCCTCAATCATTATTGTTCTTGCACAGTCAATAATTGATCTGTCTCTCCTTTCAGCAATTTCATTTTTCTATGGTGTTCTCGGTGCAGAAACCTGTCCTTTAATTCCATGCTCATTGCAATAGTTAGTGAATTCATCTGAAATAAATTCCCCTCTTCTATTTGATCTTAATCATTTCAATTCCTTAACACTTTTCTTTTCTACCATAGCCTTATACCATTTAAACATCTTGAATGCTTCTGATTTATCTTTTAAGAACATGACTGTCATCATTCTAGAATAATCATCAACAAAGAGAATGAAGTACCTATCTCCATAGTAACTCTTTGTCCTCATAGGTCCACATAAATTAGTATGGACTAATTCTAGAATTGAATTAGATGTATGGGCTTTACTCTTGAAACTAGACTTTTTCATCTTACCTTTTTGACAATTCTTGCACATGATATACTCAGGCTTTGACATGATCGGTAAGCCTCTCACTCTTCTTTTATTGCTTATCTTTATCATATTATCAAAATTCACATGACATAATCTCTTATGCCACAACCATATTTCTTTGTTTCTAGCCATCAAACAAGTGGTGTTAATGTCATCAGGATAGAAAAGGTTACCTTTTGTCTATTCACCAGTTTCGATCAATTTTCCTGATTCATTGAAGATCTTTTCCTTCTTATTCTCAAATGGTACTCGATGACCTATATTATTTAGTTGTGAAACACTCAATAGATTATAATTTAGTTCTTTTAACCAGTATACATTTTCACATTTGATCAGGTTTTTCAACATTATGGTTCCTTTACCTTCAACTAGACAAGCTGTGTCATTACCCATTCTTACTAATCCACCATTATAGTATTCAAAAGTTTCAAACTTTTTTTATCACCACTCATGTTGTGAGTGCAGCTACAATCTATAATACATACATCATTCTTATTAACCTTAGATATGAGTGCAGTCTCTACATACCTTTCTTCTTGTTTGTCTAAATCATCCTTTATGGCTACAAATACCATCTCAATGTCTTCTTCAGATTTGGTGTCAGTATCATTAGCTCTATTCTCAGCTACATAACAAGATTTCTTCCCTTTGTCCTTGTAGTCTTGGGTATCTCTTCTGTGAGATTTTTGGTTTCTTCAGTAATCTCTGTTACCACCTTGGTCAAACTTCTTTTCATATGTTCTATCATTACTTCTGTCATCTTTTATTCTGTTAGGATATCTTGCAGGAAAGTGTCCAACCTCTTTACAATTAAAACATACAAGTGGTAATTTACCTTTGTATCTACCTTTGCCTCTCTGCAATCATCTTGCCATTAGTTTTTCAATCTCATCAATTCCTTGATTCTAATTATCACTTTCACTATCATTCCTCATAGTGTGTCTATGACTTGACTTACTTATTTTCAAAGAAGATTTGAATATAGATTCTATAGATGGTAAGATACTATAATCAAAGTTATTCATCTCAAATGAAATCACTCTACCAATTAGAATATCTAGAGTAACAGTATTATTTGCAACTACTCTCATTTCTTGTATAGAAGATACTCTAATAGCATACACATGAAGTAAGGTTCTTAGGATTTTACTTACCACTGTCTCTTCTTCATGTACACCTTCAACTCCTTGGATAGAATTGACTACCTCTTTGATTTGGCAGCTATACTAAGTGATATTTTCTCCTTCTTTCCTCCTTAGGTCATCAAACCTCCCTCTTAGGCTTTCCACCTTGGCAAAGGTGCAAGTTTTGACATCTTCAAACTCAGCATCAAAGAGTGAGGAAGCAAGCTATATCATCATACAATTATGCTCATGTTTTTCTCTCAATTTCTCAAGAGTGGGAGGTCCTGTAGGAAACATATATTCAATACCAAGGTTTTGAGTAACATCATTACCAATACCTGATAGGTGGAGTCTTATTCTTCTTTTCCATGATTCAAAGTTGTCTTTATTCAACTTGGGCACATCTTGTTTTTTCATCTTGGGATCTTTTGCTTGAGCTGTTAAACTCCATTTTTAAGCACACAAGTTCTGATACCAATTGTTAGAAATAACTGAGAGGGGNGGGTGAATTAGTGGCCTAAAAAATATTCCAATAAATCAACCCAAAACTTAGTACCACAATATTAAGCCTCTAGTTATCTTCAGTCCTACATGATGCATGCCTTCAAATAAGCTTATTAAATAAATATTGCTCGAAGTTCATTGTTAAACCTTATTCTTAATATTTTCTGATTAGTAGTCTTTCATTTACTGAAAAATAGTAAATTTCTTAGTGTATATCGATCAATCCAGATTAGTTATCTGTAATGCAAAACACTAAAGTAATGAGTCATAAACAAATTAACACATGGATTTTTAACATGGAAACCCTGTTAAGGGAAAAACCACTTGGGACTGGTAACCCAAAATTTTCACTCTTCTGAAGTGAGCTCAGTGAAGAGCCAACCCTATTAAAGGTTACAAACACACTATTTGGTGTGACCTTGTTAGAGGATTTAAATAAAAGAGTTTGTCACCTGATATTGGACATCTCTATGCTACCTTCTATGACTAAACCCTAGTTTGTCAAGTCATATATGGCATCTCATGCTATCTTCATGATCAAAATTTTTGATACTCCTTGGGATGTATCTCAATATAGAAAGGATTGTTAAGTCCTTGGTTAAGAGACTTTCTGAATCAATGGTTAAACTGAAACAATAAATGATATGTTCACACATACAACTTAGACTTGTAGATTTTCAGAGCTATTTTAAGCTCATTATACCTTTCTAATTAATATGTCTTTTCAATACCTTTGCTCCACTTCTTTCTACTCGGTGACACTGTGCTTCTCTATTTCTCTGTGTCTGTAGAAATCTTTAGCTCTTTTTTCATCTTGATTGATCAGGACTATATGAAGTTGTTCTGCATCAGTTTCTCTTTAGCATCCTATTTCTCTATTCACTCCCCTAATTGAAAATTATTTAGATTGTCTCTTTATAGACATGATATCACCATTTCTCACTTCTTTATTTTCTTGTTCTTGGCATGATCCCCAATCTTAGCCAATCTTGCTTTAAAGCTTCACTTAAGTTTTATCCCGTATATTTCTCCATAACAACTGGATAAAACAAATTTAAATCTTTTACTTATTTGTGGCTTTAAATTGTTGATGAAAACAAATTTAACAACCAGTTAATTCTATCTTTAGCTCTGCCGGCTAAGTATTTTGTCAGTTCTAAACTTCAGTTAATTTTAGTGTTTTAACTATTTGATAGCTTCAGTCAACACTTTAGTTCTTCTCAGGCTTCTCCGTCGGGATTGTCTGTCTGTCAAGGTTGTCTGTCCATCGGGTAACACTGTAATTCTGGCCATCAGTAATTCTTGTGATTCTTCTCGTTAGTAATGCTTGTCATTTTTCTTGCTTGGGCATCACCATGAATTTGCTCTCGGGTTTCTCCGTCCATCGAGTTCCACTAGCCGTCGGTGTTTGTAGTCACTTAGTAAATGCTAGTATTTTATGTTAGGAATAAGGTGTCTCAACCTTGGATAATTCCTATTCTTATTATTTGTTTTGTAAACTATATTTCTTGCAAATAATGTTGATGTGTCGGCATCTTGAATTGTGTGTAAGGAGATCATGGATAAAACGGTTATGATGAATTCCTATGACACGTAAGAGCTATGTCAGGAAGATTCAATGACAGGTGAAGACATGTGGCAACTGATAAATGTGAGTACTAAAAAAAAATTTGGATTTCCTATTTTCTCGAAGAATGGTAAAAACCCTAATACGGTTATCGTTGGGAGTAGCCCTAAAAAGTGAAGCGCATGATATAAGCATTTTTTAGGGTTGCAAAGAGTAGCGATGCGAGTGTACTGTTGGAATGTTTTATGCTGCCGTGATTTGTCTTCAAGGGTTTTGAAGTCTTCTGAAAGAACTTGCATTGCAAGTGTGTTGTAAGCTGTAATAGTTTTGATCAATACATTGTGCAGGTTTTGGAGTGCTGGGGTTT